>WTSP01021548.1:43028-94746 GCA_025331215.1 Actenoides lindsayi | reverse complement strand
ACCAAACGAATATTAAAACACAGGGTCTGCTTTTTTTTTTTTTTTTTTTTTTTTTTTTTTTTTTTTTTTTTACACTAAACAGGAATCACACAGCAAATGAATATTGTGCAATTGAACAAATACCTAGCAGTGTTTTGTTTATGCAAAAACACTGACTGAACATTTAGTTATTTACTGTAAAGGCAAGGCCATGGGTGGTTTTATGGAGGTCTTTGCAATTAATAGCATAGTTACTCCAGAACAGACACTGAATTTGAATTACTTGTTTAACTGTGGCAACTATCCAGTTGGGTTAGGCAAAGGCACCGTAACATGTTGAGCAGAATGTGTTATCTGAACTTTAATTGTGGGACAGGCTAATATATGAAAATTCTGTATTCCTATCTTTTTATAAAATGTTACCATTAAAAGTAATTGCACTATTAGTGCATAGAATGCTTTGTAGAATTATGAAAACAAAGAACTACGATTGCACTTCCATTAAAGTGTCTCTTAAAATACAGCATAGCTGTTGCAAACTCACTGTATTTTAATATTTAAAATAACTGTTTAACAGCAGCATTAGGTTTTATTAACTTAAGATACAGGCTACATTTAATTAAATGCAGTCACCATGGCAACGCATGCCAGTTAAATTTAGAGAAGCAATGCTACCCAGTGGTTTCTTTCATTGCTATGAATTGTGGGATTAGTTTGATAGAGTAACACTGCACTGTTTCGTTAGGCTACTGCCAGCTAACTATTCACAGTTTGGCACATTTGGACTGTAAATAGACATGAAAAAATCTTTGATTTTAATGGGAAAGAACATCCCCTAAACTTGTTCCTGGAGCAGTACTACAGAGAAGCATTAAATACCTCTGTTCACACTGCTAACAAAAATGAAAAATGAGTAAGGAAAAGTTACAGAAAACAAAAAGCAACTGAATTGCTAAGTGTTATTTTGGTGAAGAATGAGTTCTAAAAAATGGAATAACGTATTTCTTAGGAAAACCAACCAAAATAATCAGTGTAAGCCTTTAATCCGTACTTTCAAGTTAAGGATCATCAACCTAAGGCTAAACAGATGCTGCATTGTATTAGGAATGTGGAATACAACCTACTTATTCCTTTTTCCTCAGAGCAAAAAGGCAAGTACTACCTAATTAAATGCAAAGGATATTCCTTGAAAGGTTCACGTTATTATAAAGAACTACAATTCAAGAGAACTCCAAAATATCCTTTGTTACGTCAGTGGTTACAACCGAGCGGTAATTATGTGGAACAAAGCCTCCATAACGCTTACTCCACATACTGTACCATCTGTCACCGCCACTCATTTACTCCAGATTTAGTTTTTATTCATACCAGATGCACATGTTCAATCCATTCACTTGAGGTTTGAGGAGTCTGACTTGAAGCATCTCCTGAAGCATCCAGGGTGCTTGTTACCTCCCTGTTATTATCACCACTTTGTGATACCGTTTCACCTGGAATACCGTGTTCCTCAGAAGTGCTTTCCTCCGTTTGGGTTCCTCTGCCTTCATTTTTGAGTGCATCCTCAAATAGTGCATGCTCTTCCTGAAGCTCCAGCCCTGTAAGGTTTGGTTGCCCTGCTGACCCCTCTTCAGTACTGGGTTGCTGCGAATCCTCATCCGTTTCTGTACTTGTTGAGGGGATCAGAGCGATACTCTGGGGGTTCATGTCATGAAACCAGGCCATAATATTTCCAAGTAGATTTTCATTGGTATTGGGGTCTTGACTGCTGGAATCAGCGTCACTAGATGTTGAGTATAATCCACTTCTTGTATCGCTGCAGGGGTGTGAATGAAGACGATCAGCTGAGAAGGGATCATTGCCTGCACCCAGTCTCATCAGACTGTCACCCAGTTCTAACAGCTCCGAGCTGCTCAAAGCGCCTCTTGGGTTGTCTATACTTATGGGAGCAGAGTCCAGTCTTGTAGGCAAAGAGGTACCTATTGCTCCTAAAGATGCCTCGTTATTGAGAAAGTCTCTAGTTTCTTCATCTATGGCCAAGCCAGATTCTTGTAATGATAACTGAATAGCCAGCAGGATGTTTGGGTCATCTTCATCCAAAGAACTCAGCGCCTGGGGAAATACAGAAGGTTGCTTTCAGAATAAAATTTTCATCTTGTTACATATTTTGGATTGAAAGTAATTTGGCCTCAAATCTGAAATTCATTCATTATTCCTACACATCATTTATCAGAATCATTTTTTACTGATGCAGCTGACAACAGAATTTACAAGGTGACTACTGTTACACTAGTGATTGTTTAGCACTTCTTACCGGTGTGAATGAATAATTTATTGTCCTAGATTGTCCCTTTCTCATTGAAGAATTAAGGAAATTTGCAGAGTCAACATGACACAGAAAAACAGAGCAGAGCAGAGGAGGGAAGCAAAGCAGAGAGAATGGAAAAGAGATCAGGGGAAATACCTGAAGAGAATCCTGGTTTTCAGAGCGACTGACAGGGGTATAGTCATGAAGCGAAGAGCTGTGGAGAATACCCATAGAAGCTGAACTCACCATGGACGTGCCATGTCTTCTGCTACTGCCACCTTCTTGAGTGTCTGTTTGGGCAATTGAAACAGAAACGGTTGAAGCACCAGTGAGGAAGCCTTGTCCACCATTATTTACTGACAGAATCTCTTCCTGGTGGATTCCAGCTGTATCATTTCATTCCTTTACTCACGCTGAACTCAATAATCCAAGACACTCCTTCCACACTAACTCTTACACAGTGGCAAAACACCAGTCCCACTGTTTCTGGAGTGACTACCAGGTTACTTTGTGCCTTTCTGCTCTCAACACTCTTCTTCTCTTGGACAGAATGGAGCACGCACATGCGTGATTTAGGGGAAGTCCTGAAAAATGTTGCACAGGGACACAATACAGGATGCATTTACAGGTGGACTACAACCAAAGTTTGCCCATTTCTGTGTTCTTTCAAAGACAACAACTCAGCTGTAATGTTAATAGTACGTTAATTTTTACCATCACATTGCAGCACAATCAAGAGTGGATTTGTTACACCTCAGCAATCACTAACAACCAACAAAAAATAGAAGTAAAATGCTGTTTCCAGAAAACCTGCTCTGTAATAAGAATAAATGTAACTCTTTTGTCTTTGGAAAATGGAATTTTCTACTTCAAAACTCAAAATGAAATAAAGTGAGACAAACTAATTCTCTTTTCATGCTTTAACAGTATGCACTGGTCATCACTACAGTAAGCGTCTAAGTCTAGTCCTCAAACCAACAAGATGATTTTGCATTCTACTTGTACCAGAGAAGGATCAAAGCTCACCAGAGAATGTCTTTGTTTATTTCTCCTCTGGAAACCAATTCTCTTTCTGTTTTTACAGGACAAGCTATGTACAGGACTTCAGTTCAGAGACGAGGAAATGAGAGTTTGTGCAGAGCGGCTTAAGAGACCGAGCACACAGCTGGCAGCTCTGAAGAAAGAGCGTCGCGGTTTGATCTGCGTTCAGGCTGTTTCTGTACCTTTGCTACAGCTCCCGGCAGAACGGAGACGGCCCAGGCAGCCAAGGTACCGCGACCTTAAGGGGCTGCGCTGCCAGCCGCAGCACTGCTCAGAGAGCAGCCTGCTGGAAGTTGTAACCCACGCCAACTTGTTTCCTGGCTGTCTTTGGCAGCACAGGAGTTTCTGAGCAGGGTTTTGGAATACAGCCTTATGACTGTCTTCCATCAGGCCTGCAGCAGAAGAACGCTCTTCTACGCTCTATGCACAACTGGTCCTTTGAAGTCGCATGAAAGAGCTGGTATATTGATAAGACTGTCGTATGAAGTATGTGCCCTTCAAAACGTCCTCAGAAAAGCAAACCTGCTCTAAATATCTGAGGAGTTGTTAGTAGGAAGATCAGTGCATTTCTCTTTAAAAAGAGAAGCAGCCACAACCAAGTCAGCAATGCTTGTGAGATCACACACAAAAATGCAGAAATGTTTGTTCTTTGTGCGGTATCCTTTTATCCTTTATCTTACAGCGTGGACACACAGCAGTGTATCTGAGACTTCTTTAAAGTGTATCCAGAGAAGAACCAAGCACCGTGGCCTTTACTTAGCCATTTCTGAAGTCGGGAGAGAAAAACACTCAGCCTCAGGTGGGACCATACCTAATGTACTCTCACTGGGGTCATCAGGATCTGGAGTATTACTCAGCAGACTGTGCATGTCTCCACGCCGACGCTGTCTGTGCCTCCTCCGATACTGAAATTCAGCATATTCCTGCATAAACCAAAGGTTACAAAATACAGGGCAGCATGCAGTAATATTTTCCCGATGCAACGAGCACCACATTTTAATTATAAAATGTGTGATTTTATGTTTATTATAAAATCACCTGTTTTCAGAAAAACAAATTGCAAGTTATATCATGCAATGCTTGACATAAATAATAAAAAAAAAATCCAAAGTAATCCTAAATCTATAAAATAATGAATTAGCAAAGAAAAATACTTGATGTTTTACTGACATTTTAATACTTGCAATCTCCCTCTTTAAAGAATTCCAAGTATGCATATCTTTTAAAAAAAGCTTTGATGCCAAACTTCATCTACACACACACACAGACACACTTTTTACTAAATATATACCTAGTGATTTCAGACCATAAAGACAGTGATTCTGAATTAGACCAATAGTTTATCTCAGAGTCCTTGTTGCCAGCAATGGCCAGTAGAAAATAACCTTTGGAAGACTACAGAAAGCTGGCAGCCATACATCGGGACTGGTTATACTTTTCCCAGCCTTCAGGACACTATGGCTCAGGAACTTCTTAAGCCACAGCTGATACTCTTCTACTGAACAGGCTTTGATGTTGTTTGGGTTTTTTTTTTTTATCATGAATTACACATCTCCTCTATTTTTGTCAAACTTGAGCTGCTATACCATACGGATTTGAACTCCTGCAGTCTGTAATTCCTCACGTTGTCTGCATTTACCAAAGGCAGCTTATATAACATTTATGGGGAAGACTCACTTTTGGCCACATCCAGCTAACATCCCAAGGGTTAATTATCTTAGCACCTGGAAAGAAATGTTTGATCTCTATACCTTTCCTAATATTAAGAGTCTGATTTTATGCTTGAAGGCCAATTTCCAAATATGCTTTCTATTTAGTACATCTTACACTTAAGCTGACTGTGTAAGAAAGATCTCTTGTAAGATCGATGTTAAGCTCAGTTATTCATTCACACAAGGAAACAAAAAAATAGAGGTACCAGCTCTTCTCTTTGGAAAAGAATACTGCTGTTTTCTTCCCTACACCCCAGGTCAGGAAATCTGTAATCCAAAGGCTTCATTTGGCCAAATGTCTTGAGAAAGATAACACTGCCATTACCTTTCCTTCCTTACATTAACTCTTCATCCTAGAATATCTCAACACCTAAAGTATCTAAAATTTAACTCCAGAAGTATAATTTCTCTTAGGCAATGATCTTACTCATTTTGATGGTATTACGATGGTATGTTGTCTCTCCATAAATTGTTTCAGACTGATTTTTTTATGCATAATGACTTATGCAAGCAAGAAAAGAACAGTCACAAAGTGATCGGTATTCACAGATTTTTATCTATGTGGGATCCATGAAGACTGTAAGAACATAAAAATAGCTGTGCTGGACCAGACAAAAGGGCTATTTAAGCCCAATGTTCTGTCTTCAACAGTGTTTAGTAGTGTATGATTGTTAGCCTATGAAACAACATAAAAACCAAGGCAAACATTAAGTAACTAAATCTAAATTATTCTTCCATCTCCCAGGGAGCTCAGGGATTTCCCAAATGGAAGGTGGTGCCCCAAACAACAGAAAATCAATCTTGATATAAGACAATATAATTGAATTATTTTAAAAACCTATATAACTGTGAATTGGGTAAGGAATAATGAGAAGTGATCACTGAACACTAGGTTTTATTAGTCATATCAGATCTTCTCTCTTATCTGTTTGCAACAAAATAACCCATTTTAATGATAGCTGTTTAACTTTTGGTTGCTTTTCAATCTTTAGAAAGCTATCTTAGTTACTACTGATAAAATTTTATTTCTAATTACTTGAAACAACTTTATATATGTGAATAAAAGGAGTTTTTTTATTGGGTAGGAGCTTCATGGTTTCACTTAATGGTCTACAACAAGAAGCATTCCTTCCTAAAACCAGGAGGATTTCGGTTTCTGCAGTAATTGGGTATACAATAGACATTCTTCTACTTGTCACTAAAAGTACTGTTATATGTCAAAAATTTTGTACTGAAATTCACTGAAATAAACAAAGATACACATTATTAATTCTAAAGAATTCCTTTAGCATAGGTGGTTGCAAGTATCCTTGATAGCTACGTAGCAAAGAAACCAACTTCCATCATACAGTGCCACATTTAAGCAGATCACAAAAACTCTTAAGCAATCATCTAAGCATGACTGCAATGGCACCTACTGATAAACAACTTATCATATTTCTTAGCAGCTTTTTCTCATAACCAGTTCCACTAATGATACAGAAACATCACAATGAGTTTGATATTATCAAACATGGAATTGTTTCAAAAGAAAGGACTAGGGGAACTAGACGGGGAAGCAAGTTGATCTTTTGTAGAGAAGCAAGCTATTTTCTCACCAGTGTGACGCTCATCAACAATAGCAAAGGAAATATATAGAAAAAGTACATGGAGTTTTCCAGGATGCTTTCAAATGACTAGCTAGGAAGAAAACAGCACCAAGGAAATGTTGAAATTCAGTCTCCTTCCTAACTGAATGCTTTCATCTAATGTTCTCGAAATAGTAAATAAAAATTAAGATGATAAAGGAGATCTTTACAGGAAGGTTCTCATATTTCAGCACACAGTCTTTAAAATTGTTTATGCCTTCCCACATATAGGTAGTGGAATATTCACTTTAAAAATTATAATTTTCATTCTTGATTACGAAAATTAAACTTAGGCAGAAGTTCATCTCATTTGATTATGTAATTTCCATCCTGCTTCAATACATAAAACTAAAAAGCAGCATTTGCCATAGTTAACAATATGCAGGTGTATGCCTCTGTGGCTTTGCTGGATTGTTACAGAAGGATGGAAATTTCTTGGAATTTTTGTTAATTTCCACTGAACTGATGGTGCATTCAAAAGTAATCTGCACAATTTCATACATTTGATACTTGAAGGTCCCTCAGCATATAGGCACCACTTTATACAGAATTTTAAAACTGGTTATGTACTTGGAAAATTATGAATACAACATAGCTTGTCTAATGGCACCTTATAGTGCCTATAGCCAGGTTAGAGGCATTGTTTAGAGTCGTTCCACAATTGGCTTTGCATATATTTCCTTTTATTGTGAAATAAAGAAAAGGGTAAGCTTAAACCAGCTTCAATTGCTTTCAACCAAAATAAGGAAGCTCGTCATGCAGCCTGTGATCATACCTGTGTTTCTAGAATATGCAGGACTAAGTTAAAAAAAAGAAAAAGAAATAGTTTACCTCAGGGGATGCAAATCCCAAGTACTCCCAGTCCCATGTTCCACCAGCAAAGCTAAAAAATTAAGAGATACACCGTGAAGTTTAGAAGTAGAACAAAACATGAACAACCTGAAGAGCTTCAAACTTATCAAAATCTAAGAAGAGCAATTGTAACTCTCTAAACTTAAAAAATCTTCCTCAAATTGTTGACTATTCCAGAACTATTCAATATTTTTTAGCAAATACTTAGAGATTTTTGGAGCGTACGAGGTATTTAGTGACAATCTTGAAGGAAAAAAGCGAAATGAAATCCACGACATCTAACGATTAATATATTACAAATCACAGAATCACAGAGAGGTAGGGGTTGGAAGGGGCATCTGGAGATCATCTAGTTCAACCTCCATGCCAAATGGAAAAGCAGTTTAGGCTGCAACGTACAGAGCAGTGATTCTCAAAGACATTTTTCCCCAGTGAAAAGTTCAAAGATCAAATATCCAGGAAAATGTCACTATCTGGTGATTTATGAGCACCACATTTATCTGCTCCACTTTACCTCACTGAAAGAACGACAGTGGATTCACCCACTTTGGCAGCTCCCAATGAACGTTTTTGACTTGTGGAGCATTTTGTCTGGATTACCTGCGCCTGGGTGCTTCTGGTGAGTCTGCAGGAGCAACACCACGGGCCACAGAGGCCAGGAACTCTTGCCGCTTCTGCTGCACGAGACAAGCTGCGCGGATGATTTTATGGCGAGGAGTCCGAAGGTAAGGCCTGTTCACTTTCTGGGCAAGGTCTTCAGTGACCATTTCTAGGTCTGTCTGCAACAGTTAAGAAATACAGAACAGTTAATAAATACAGAATAAAATAATTCTACGGTGGAATGAAAATGAGGCAGAGCTCGACATCATGAATACTCAGCAGACTGATATCCATTTTCCTGGAAATGCCATTTGCAATACCAAAACACCCCCGTACGTCTGCCTTCTAACCTACTCATTTACTGACCCACACGCTGTCCTCTAGCTTGGAGCAGGGATTCCCGGCTCTCACATGTACTGAACACCTTCAGAGGCCCTAAAGGAAAGGAGAGGAGGCAGCAGCCCCTGTGCTGATGTCACTGCTGCCCAGGTACTCCCCCAGTTTTGTCCTCATCCACTTGCCATCACGACTAGGAAAAGACAGGAAAGAAGAGCTAGAGAAGGAGATGAAGACTGAAGGTAAAATATTATCTTCAGAAAAACAGGTTAACAGTAAATAATTTTCTTTTTTCCCCTTCCACCTGTCCTTATCCCTTTCATTCTGCAGCGAATTATTGTTTTTCATTCATTCTGAAATTGAACTAAAAGCTGCTGTGTCACAGAATAATAAATACACATTAATTTTCCAACTCGGTTACAAATACATAATGGTTTATCACTTTTACATTACAAAACCAGCAGAAAGACACTGTTAACTAATAGTACAAAAAAAAAAAAAAAAAAAAAGAGTAACCTTCAAAAAGCAAAATATATCCATGTTTTACCTGCATAAGTTCAAATATTTCTTTCTTTGTGCTTTTAGGCTCCAAAAAGAATCCGTATGGATAAGAACACTTAAGAATGCGTCGAGTTTTTAGAAGCTCTTGCACTGCATCTTCAATGAATGTGGTATCAGGACAGCCTCCCTCAGCTGTAAGATGAAACAAGCATTGTAAAAATATTTTCCTGCTGATGTCAGCATTTCTATTACTCTAAGAGTTTTCCTCCGAAGTAATAAAATTTATGTGCCTGTCAGTTAAATATTTTGCAAGTAAAAAGCAGCAAGTTCTTAATGACTACCCAGAATATTAGCTTCTCCCTTACTAATGCTACATTCTCCTACATTTAGCTTTCATCCACTGCTTATGAATTCTAGTAATGGAGGGATCACATCACGAATGAAACCGATGTGAATTCTACCAAAAAAAAAAATAAAAAAAAAGGTTTAGCCATAACAGTTGATTTGATTTCCCATCAAATTCGTAGATGACAGCACTTACTTCCACTGAGAGCTCTACTCAACTGCTCCATCTTTTCTTTGGCTGTTTTCAGAAGGCGTTGTTCTAACTAGGAGAAAGAAAATAAATAAAATACAGTAAGAGAATTATTTTTGGATGGATAAAATAGAAACAAAAATCAGTAAAAATGGCTTGACCCACACCTGGTAGCTAAGTTCATGATTCTTAAATCTTGTGTAATAGTGCATAAACCTATCAAGCTCCTGAAATCTTCTATGCTTCTTTTCAGCCTGGAGAATAAGGAAACAAAAGACACCAAGATAAATTTTATAATTTAATTTAGCAATCACCATTAGATGTAATTACATAACCAACTGTTTCTATTCCCACTGTTGAAGCTACAGGATGGGGAGGAGTGGCTGGAAAGCTGTTCGGCAGAAAGGGACCTGGAGGTGCTGGTCAACAAGCAGCTGAATGTGAGCCAGCAGTGTGCCCAGGTGGCCAAGAAGGCCGATGGCATCCTGGCCTGGTATCAGAAATAGTGTGGCCAGCAGGAGAAGGGAAGTGATTGTCCCCCTGTATTTGGCACTTGTGAGGCCTCACCTTGAGTACTGTGTTCAGTTTTGGGTGCCACAGTATTAAAAAAGCTATCGAGGTGCTGAAGCGGTTCCAGAGAGGGCAACAAAGCTGGTGAAAGGCCTGGAGAGCTTGTCCTGTGAGGAGCAGTGGAGGCAACTGGGGCTATTTAGTCTGAAGAAAAGGAGGCTGAGGGGAGACCTTATTGCTCTCTACAACTACCTGAAAGGAGGTTGTAGAGAGGTAGGTGCTGGTCTCTTCTCACAAGTAACTAGTGAGAGAACAAGAGGGAACAGCCTCAAGCTGCACCAGGGGAGGTTTAAACTGGACATTAGGAAAACCTGTACCAAAAGGATCATCAAAGACTGGAACAGGCTGCCCAGGGAAGTGGCTGAATCACCATCCCTGTATGTATTTAAAAGCCATCTACAGTAGTGGCACTGGTAGAGTTAGATAACGGTTGGACTTGATGATCTTAAAGCTCTTTTCCAACCGTAATGATTCTGAGAAGTACTGTACACAGTGCTGACAAGTGACATGTAAGTAAAGGTGATTTTTGAAAGTCATGAGTCTCCAAACACTGTAACCAAAGACTTGCTCTGCTGAAGCAGACTTTCCAAATGCCATAATTAAGGCATGTCTTCTGGAGTGCACAGCAGCTAACTGCAGTTCCAGCATGCCCACTTCACAAAGGGAAACTTGAGTCAAGTCAACCAGTGGTAGTTACCAAAGCCAAAAGCAGAATCAAATCTTAGATTTCTATCCACAAATAAGCAGTGTTTTCCTTCTGTCTCTTTGATACATTTAAGGTTGCATTTTTCCATTTGAACTCCAGTTGGGAAGAATTTTGATTAAACATTCTAAATAGAAAATTGCAGCCTTAGCACTATTTTTCAAACACACACATTCATTCCTTACCTCTACTGTCATCTCCTTGGACTGTTCCTCTACATGTTGAATAACCTCATAGCGAGTGCATCTGTAATAGCCTCCAGTGGAAGAGCTGTGCTTCTTCCACTCTTCTAAGCATATCCAGCAGAAGTCATATTTGCACTTCAGGAAAAAAAAGGAAAAACGGGGGGAAAAAAGGGAGGGGACACATTTGCAGTTATTCATCAGTATTCCTCCATGAACAACTGAGTTAACATCATTCTGGGTGTGCTTATGGTCACAACAATTTCTGAGGAGCTTCCTACCACAGAAGATCTGGGCTATCAAACCATGACAAGTCATACTTTTTGTTCCTTTACGTTTTCAGCACTATGGAATTTATGAGCTCTTTAAAAAATCGTTTACGAAAAAAAGAAAATGCCAAGCAAACTTGGCATAAAACAAGGTAAAGGAGAATCTGTTCTCTGCTGCTACAGACAAAACCAAAGAAATGACACCAAAAAGAGCCCCAACCTTCACTTCATACCACAGAAAGACAGAATATGTAGGGATAATATAAAAAAAAAAGGGATCTGCACAGCAATGGAGAGGGACTAACACATTTCCAGAAAAATAAATGTATTTCTAAATCTCTTAGCTTTTTATTGGAGACCAACTATGTGTGTGCTACTTTTTTTCATAGTGATGCTCCTCAAAGAGGTATTAGCTGTAGTTATGTAAGATATTTCTGACAGAAAGAAACAGTATTCTGTTAAATCTGCAGCTTTTAACTACTTTGAGAGAAAAAACATTCTCAAATGATACTGAACTCATGGCAAAAAATATTTTTTCTATTTTGGTAGCATAGTGCAAAGTCATGACTAATTTTTTGGCTGCCGTCACCAGTAAGTTTCTTTTGGAATTACTTTTTGCTGTCTTTTTATTCCTATTGAGTAATTCCTGTTTACAGTTTTCCATTTAAACTTCTCTGTTTTGTTGCTGTGTTAGAGAAATAATGCAAAAGAAAAATGTAGTAAGGAAAACCCTTCATTAGAGCTTACCATTCCTGGAAACGTTTCATCTTCTGCCAACTAAAAATATTCCTTCTCTTCTACATTATTAATGATGAATAAACTATCAATTATTTCTATTTCCTTAAGTTTCATACTGTATTGCCAGTAATTCCTAGGTGTTCATGAAATTTTGATCGTAACAGTGTTCACCTGCCAGCCAAACAGATTTCACTAAACATTAAACATGTTAAAAATATACGTAATGCACCATTTGTAAATGATCTCATTGTTGCAACAGGTGCCATGAAATTGCAGATGTGACATTTCAGAGGTTTTGGACATCTCTGCTCCTAAAATGTCTCCAGGGCATACACAACCCCAACGGTGGCTTCACAACAAATTACATGAAGGGTCTTTCTTACCTTTGCACATTGCATGTGGTTGCAGCCCTCGTTCTTCTGAATCGGAGACTTGCAGTTGGCGCAGGGTTTGGAGTTCGTCAGTAACCACAGGCAGTTGGCAGCATCTTCATACGCCTCACTCACTCCCACAACTTTTGGAGGGTGACAGGAGAATATGGTGCATGCAAAACCAGAGAAGTTGAAATTGTACTTGTGCAGTCTTTTGTGAAAATCAGATTAGGAAAGGTATTTTTACCTGTTTCTTGACAGAATATTGTAATACTTCAATGTATATACTTCTCAGATATAGAAAGAAATACATTTTCTAATTTATACATACTATAGGTAATATTATTACACTTTATTTCTATATATCTCATAGAATCATCAAGGTTGGACAATACCTTTAAGATCATGGAGTCCAACCTTTAGCACTACTCTACCGAGTCCACCACTGAGCCGTATCCCCAGGCACCACATCTATACGGCTTTTAAGCACCTCCAGGGATGGTGACTCAACCACCACCCTGGGCAGTCTGTTCCAAGGCCTGACAACACCTTTCACTGAAAAAATTTTTTCCTAATGTCCAGTTTAAACTTCCCCTGGTGCAGCTTTAGGCCATTGCCTGTTGTCTATCACTAGTTACTTGTGAGAAGAGACCAGCGCCTACCTCTCTATGTCCTTTCAGGTAGTTGGAGAGAGCGATAAGGTCTCCCCTCGGCCTCCTTTTCTTCAGACTAAATAGCCCCATTTCCCTCAGTCACTCATAAGACTTGTTCTCCAGGCCCTTCATCAGCTTGGCTGCACCACACATCTATTTCTATGCAAATTCATATATATATTATGCATGACATTTATAATACATACATAAGCAATTACATACATGAAAAAAATTGGCATAGTTTGACAAAGTGTCATGCGTTTTGCCTCTTTTTAAAATGTTGTGTGCTTTCCAGAATATTTATAACATAGTAGGGAAAGGCTCTGAACTGTGGTTACCAAGTAAAGTTAGTGCCGATGTAAATTACTCTTAAACTTTCATTTTTTTTTCTTAATGTTGATAAAGAATATGTCTCTCCTGTGTAAACCCAAACTTAATTAGTATTTTCAGTAAATGCTATTTATTATTAGGCCTTTCCTCACAATGCCCTTGCAATTCCCCCTCAACCTTACTATTCCTATCACCTGTTGGCTTGAATTAGTTTTCAAACACACAAAAAACCGCATGGAACACAAGTCAAATAGAAGTGCAGACTGGGCTAAAAGGTTTAAAGTTGCCCAGGACAAACGAAGTTATATTCAGAAATAAATAAATTAATGAAACAAAGCTGTAAGAAGAAGGGAAAAGAGTTTTGTATGCCCTGACTGAACCACATGTGGATTTATGGGGAGGAATGGTTTACCAAGAGCAATCTACCACAGTGCTGCATAATATGCAGTTAAGTGTGAAGCAGCCCCTTATGCAGGGCTTTGATTGTTTTTTGGGTTTTTTTACCCTTTTGCTCTGTTTTTCAACCAATGTAGAGTTTTCACTTAACGCAATTAAAAAATTCCTCTCAAACCAAAAGGTAACAACAACAGCAAAAAAGAATCCCCCCAGGCATAAGTCTTACGTTCTTCTGGTTTCATTTCAGATATTTTCTGTAGCCAGTCTTTCCAGGTTTGGCAGTCACAAGGTTCATGTGCTTCACCAAGACACTCCCTGAAAATGAAGGTGTACACAAAATTACTTGTCATTCAGAGATTTTTACTTGAAATTAAATTTGGTTCAAGCTAGAAAACATGTAAACTTATCAAGATATGTTCAAACTTTAAGTTGGGAAGATAAAAATTAACATTCAGTTAACATTATTTTAAAATACTTGCTCACAAGCATAGATGACCATTATTAAGATTAACAAAGAACTTAAATGAGACAGGAAAGGAAAAGAGCTTTTTAAAATTACACTCTGAAATCAATCAGCTGGTTTGCAGTGTTTGAGTTATGCCCAGGTATTATTTTATTGTGATAAAAAGTGCTAGTACCGTTTCTGTCATAAAGGTAAAGCAGAATAAAGAGATTATCCAAAATTAGATACAGCTATAGCTGAAATGCATTTTATGTAGAATTACTTGCATCTATTCCATTGTAATAATGAATCTTTAACTAGGTTCAAACTTTTAATGTAGAACAAGATCCAAGACCTCCAGCACCAGCATTAAGTATTTAATATTCCCTTTCCACCAGAGTTTCTTAAATGGGGGCTTTAACTTAGTTACATGGACACAGTGGAGAAATGAGTCCCTTGATCTTCTCCTGAAGTTACTACTAGCTTTAAGGATAGCAACCACTACTACACACTGGCAGATATATGGCTTCCAGGTGGTGTTTTGGTGTAGATGTGTCAATATGGACTGTATCAATATGGACTCTGGGTTTGTAATGTCTCCCCTTTTTACTGGAATGGCAGCAAAGAGCCTTCGACATGAGCCATATCAAACAAAACATTTCAAAGGAAATATATATCAAATGGGCAACAGCTGCATCAGAGCGTACGCAAGTTTTCTGTGTATCCAGCGCTGAACTGCTCTCTACAGTGCAGCTTCAGAAACTACACCACTACTCTTCTGATTGCTCTTGAACAGGAACGCAGGGAAAGGTTACAGCACCAGTTTTCAACTTTTTTCCCCACTAGCTAGTCTGCTATCAAACAAGATTAAATTCACCACACGAGGATCTCTGGTTTGGAGATACTTAAGATCTGTAGCTGGAAAAGATTGTATTGGAATGAATAACTCATCAGTACTAAGGCTGTCTCAGCCCTAGTAGAAAACTGACACCTTTCACTTCTGCAGGACAGTAGTACACTTAAATCATTGACTTCAAGAGAGCCAAGACCTCTCACACAGTATTTGTTCTCAGAAAGGACTGAAACTAGCAAAAAATTAACAAGCTCAGTTTTAAGTTGAAAGATGATTAGCCAATCTGTTACTGGGGAGGGAGGAAGGCTGTGTCTGATGTTTTAAGATTTGTAAATGTGTGGATTTTTAATGGAGTGCAATCATGTACATCATATATATATATTCACATCTGTATCTATATGACAGTCACAACAAAGTGTTGAAGAACACTTTCTCATGGAAGAAGTTCTTTCCTCAGCCCACCCCAAAACAAGGATTTTTGTACTGGGATGTCATTTTACTAGAGTGGTAGTACAGAGCCTATCACTCATAAAACTCTCATGAAACAAAGCTCTGTTTTGGATAGGCTCCCTAACAGCACTGAACGAAGGGAATTAACACCAAATGGCCGTGACAATTAAGAGTGTTGGCCTCCTCAGTTTGACCTACTCAATACTCAGCAGGATGATTTAATTATAAATAGTATTATAAATAATAATTGTTTTATAAGGTGCAGTACATAATGAAATTGTAGCAACTTTCAAAAAGTTAAAATTCATGGAAAGGTTAAAAGCATCATCCAAGAAAAATGTGGTTCTGGATTTTCTTTCCCCTCATGATAACATTTGTATCACGTAATGAATTTTGAGTCAAAACAGCAAAACACTGTTGCAACTTATAACTGGCTTCACCAGCACACCTTCAGAGATGTCTCTCCCACAGAAGGAGACTCTGCCCCTTGTCTCCATCTAGGATGAAAGGAGTGAGGACTGGTGGTGCAAAACTAAGTGTGCAATGCCTGCTACGACTGCTTTCCAGAAGATTCTGCTTGCTACAATTCCTTGTGCTTCTGAAACAGCATGAAGGGATCTGAGTATGTTGAATATATCTGATAACACACAGATGTAGGATTTGTGCACAGTTTTATTTGCACTACATTTAAGGAAGCCAGAATGCTTTTTCTGAAACGGAACAGAATTCTGCGCTTGTCATAATAGATGACACTTTGTTGAAGGTGTTATTAGTGGTGGGTAATGAAAAATGAGCAAATTCTAAGGAACTCTAAAAGAAACACTCCTACTTCCACATTAAAAATAAAAAATGAAAAGGAAATTGCTTAATAGACTCAGACAATTTTCTTGCTTTTATGAGCAGGAAGGCTATAGATTCAAAAAAAGCAACAGATTATATAGGGGCTGGTTGGGGTTTTCTAATACATCAATTCTGGAGAATCTCTTACTAAGTACAGTATCAATTGCTATTGTAATGTCTCAGTTGTAGGTTACCTCGCTAAAACTTGCAGAACTGACATAAACATGGAACCGTGGGATGTGCTGATTGAACTTCAAAAATAAGAAGCAAACTTCCTTTAAGCACAGAGTGATGATGAAAAGCCTCTGAACTGAGAACACACTTGCTTTTTCTCCAGAGGAACTCATTCAAGCATGGAGTTTTTGCACTGTAAGACTACTACGGCTGTCGTCAGCACATGGTTTTCATTTATAGTACTGCAGGATGCTTTGGTTGCTAGCAGAACTCCCTTGCCATTGCTGAAAATCTTCAGTCACTTGTGTGTGGATAAAGAATGGCCTTGGAAAGGCCTTCTTGGACATTTTCCTGCTATTATGTGGTCTTTTTCAGGACCATAACCATATTTGCTTCTGCAGTATCTCAAAACATTAAGAGCATTACAGAAAATTATGAGGAACATCTAAAAAAGATGTTTCTCATAAATATTAGGCACTTGGAGGACATTTTCACACTCAGAGGAGATTCTAGGGGATTAGTACATTCAACCCATATAAAGGAAGCAGAAGCTGTCAATGTCTGAAGGACCAAGTCAACATTACACTAAGGTAGTCTAAAGTTTTATTCTTCAGGTGAATGGAAAATTTTAGTTCTCTGTCTGTAATCAGAAGCAAGGATGAGAGGATGGTACCATCTTGTGGAATAGCACTAAGGTTTGGTATATATTCACTGTGAATAAACATTTTCTGTTTTGTTTACACAGGATTTGTTTCTTTCCAAGTTCTCCATCCATTGCGAACAACCTCTTCACAAGAAGTTCCGTTTTCCGGCTTTTGTGGTTGTTTCATTATATCTACTTTCCTCTTGTTCATTATTCCTTTCCATTCATATGGAGAAAGAACTAAAATCAGAAGTATTTTTCATTAAGAGTCTTATGATATTTGGAATCAAGCAGATTATTCAGGATTTCTTCTTCTTGCATCATGGTTTCAATTGAAAAATGAACAGAAAGATTACTTAGCTTGTCTGTACTTTTGTTGACCCCTTTTGATTTTCCAGCAGCAAAAAGGGTGTCCCAATACAACAGTCAGACTTTGTTGGTCTGATAATCTCAAGGAACTACGATGGAGCTTTGTTCTGCACTTCAGAAAAAATACCTCACCACTTTTTTCCTTGTTTTTATCCTGTTGATACTGTTGTTGTCTTTTCCTTGGGAGTGCTGAAGATAAGCAATCTCAGGGATATTTTGAAAGTATCTTATGGCTTTTTACTCCTTGAGTTCATATTCATGTAAAGAGTCAGTATAAGATAACATAAAGAAAAGGTCCTGATCCTAAAGTGAAACAGTGATTGGTGTGATCCTGCAAACAATAACTATTTATGAAGCAAAATGTCCTTCATAGTCCTGTGTAAATTCCATCTTCTTTGATGTGATTCTACCAAAATTCAGAAAGAGCTCAAAAATGCTGGTTTTCTGTACTACAACTCAGGATGTGCCGTGTTTCGATTATACTACAATGTGCTGGTTTGGGCTGGGGTAGAGCTAATTTTCACTACAGCATGGGGCTGCGTGGGATTTGTGCTGGAAACAGCGTTGATAACGCAGGGATGTTTTAGCTGGTGCTGAGCAGTGGCTCACACAGAGTCAAGGACTTCTCTGCTCCTCACTCCACCCCACCAGCAAGCAGGCCAGAGGTGCCCAAGAAGCTGGGAGGGGACACAGCTGGGACAGCTGCCCCCAGCTGACCAAAGGGATATCCCATAAGATATGATGTCATGCTTAGCATATAAAGCTGGGCGAAGAAGAAGGGAGGGAGGGAGGGATGTTCGGAGTGATGGTGTTTCTCTTCCCAAGGAACTGTTACGCGTGATGGAGCCCCTGGTTCCTGGACATGGATGAACACTTGCCTGCCAATGGAAAGTGATGAATGAAAGCTCTGTTTTGCTGTGCTTTGCACATGCAACTTTTGCTTTACCTATTAAACTGTCCTTACCACAATCCATGAGTTTTTTCATTTTTATTCTTCCAGTTCTCTCCCCCATCACACCTGGAGAGAGCGAGTGAGCGGCTTCATGGGGCTTAGTTGCCAGCTGGGGTTAAACCATGACATACAACTATCCAGAGCATACCCAAAAATCCCTCCACCAATATCCCACTTCTCCTCTGTCCCCTCAGAACAAAGTTTTGCATTTAACAGAGCCAGTAATGAGTAAGACCAAACTGTAAACATCTGCTGTGCCCCAAACCACTAAAACATTTGTGCACATGAGGTTATTTAGTCCATGGTACAGGACAGTACAGTCGTATACCATCCCATACAAATTTCTGTTGCACACTTGGTGCTGAGTAGTACTCTTTAATTAATCCCTGGAACAGCAGTGACTGTGAGTTTATGTAGATGTAGGTAAGTTTCTAGTACTCACCAGCAAAAAAGATGTCCTTTTCCACAATCTACAGCAGGGGCTTTTAGCATAGGGAAGCTCAGTGTATCTGATCCTGTTGAATTTGATCCTTGCCTTGTTAGCCTTACTGCTCTTTCACAGCCTGGTATAGGACACCACTTAATAGCAGGATTATTCTCAACAAAGGCCTGAGAGGAAGAAAGTACAATATTTCACCACGTAAGATCAGATTTCATCATTGATCTAAAATAATCCTATTCATAATCTTTCTTTGAAGGAACAAACCCAAAAAGCTTAAGGACAATCCTGTAGCTAATTTGACAGGCTTTCAGAAATAGTTATAAAAAAAGGAAAAATTTAATCTCCCCCTTAAAAAATGGAGCCTGTAACTGACTCCAGATACAAATGACTTACATTCCAAACAAAATGTTCAGTATGTGCATGTCAGTTCCTTTGTGATAGGGCTTATTGCAGACTGCTGCTGTGCACTGGCACTAACAGACCTGACCCTTGTAGTTGAAAAGAATTAAAACTTTATTGATTACAACAACTCCCCCACAATATAGCTCATCCAGAATAATTGTGTAATCAGAACTAGACTAACTCAGGAATTTACCTCCAATCTTTTTTGGTTAATGTAGCAGGTCTTCTATTGTAAAACTTAAATCTAATAAATGAGAAGGAAAAGCGACTTTCACTACTTTGCTTCAAACCTATGCTGATCACCAGCCACTCGAAACATGCAGATGTAAAAGATTAATCAGATCTGGTCATTTGATTTGCATCTTACTGCGTTAAGACTCTGTTACTGTGTATTAGAGACTTTTCACACAGAGAAAGTATTGTATTGTAAACAAAAAACTATTTTTCTCCTTTGTTTTGCCCTGCCACCACTGATAAAGTCACACATTATCTCAAAGACTAGTTCACTATTACACTGGTATAAAAGAAAAAAAAGATTAATTAGAAGATTGCTTTTAAAACCAGGTTGCAGTGATGAAAATAAAGACATTAAAAAAAAATCAAACAGAAAACCCAAATCATGGTTTTCTTACTTCACTTCATATATATAACAATCATATCAAGCATTGGATGTAAAAAAAAACCCTGTTAACTCACTTGTAATAATAAATGTTTTTAAATGGAAACATGTACTAATTCTGAATGTAAACAGTCTCTTGGTAATAAAAATAATCAAAAAACTCTTAAAAATTTTAGATTGCCAACGCAAAGAAGTCTGGCTGATTAAAAGCTTCACATCACCTGTTATGAACATTAGTTTGATCAAACCATTTTATTAATACTGCATTAGGTTACACATTATGGAAATACTGCATTTGTGCTTAAGAAATAAATATAACGTTCTTTCTTTTCTCTCAGAGGTATAGCAAACATTGATATTATGGCATATAAGACAGCCAGGAATTCAGTGTACATATTAATTTATGCATTTTTGCTTGCAAAGTTATAGATATATCACAGCATTTCACATGGAAGCTTTAAGTTATTTTTTATAAAAATGAAATATACTTCAAGAGTACAAGAACAGTTTGAGATTTACCTTAATGTCAAATTGAAGATATCTTTTGTCCATCTCCTTGGAAACCACACTTTCTATGATGTCTACAGGCACAAGCTGGAAACAATCATATGCTGGGCAAAAAATGTTGTGAGCTTCACCCTCCTGAATTTTCAGATTCAAAAATCTGCCAGAATTTTGTCAGTCAGTATTTGTGAATAAAAAGTAAAAATTAAAAGGCTAAATACTTTATACTAGGTTCACAGACATTCACATTAATCAAATTTTAAACAAGGAATAAGAAGTGTCCCTTTCTGCTCCAAAGGGGTATGCGATGAACAGCATAATTAAAAACAAATAAAAGAACACTGTCATGGTTGCAAAGTGAGCACCCGTCAGCTATGCTTAGCCCTATGTGTTTGTGGTTTTCATCCTTGCCATTTACCAAAGATAGCTCTGCAATGTTTAATTAAACCGAGCATTACTTCTAACTTAAATCAGAAACAGAACCTGTAAATGTAATTAATCTAGGAAATAATTAATTTTGTATGCAATTAATTTTTACAACTGTGCTAATCAAAATAAGTCTGTTCTCAGAAACAAATTTCTAAATGGCGACCTTTCTAGTCCCTAAGCACCAGAATGGAAGAACAAGCTCAGAAATCTGCTGAAAGCTGGACCTGAACTAACTGCATAATGTTGCTTAGTTTAAAAGCTGTAATTTCTTAATCTGACATCAAGGATGATACTCATCTCATCTAACTTTAATCATCTAAAGGATAAGGAGCTGTTCAAGGTTAGTCACCTAGGATCCTTTAAATGTTAAGGTAGAGAGACATGACAATTCGTCCCTTCTTAGATCTGTGTCTTAGAATGGGGTAAGTCAATCCTGGCAATGCTCCGTGTAACTTAGAAATGACTGTCTCAGGAAGATGAATCCCACCCTAGATATGCACCACAAACACTTGCTTGACATTGAACTCTAGCTCTGAGTGCAAGCACAAATTGCAGTACACATAGTCCAGAGCCCAAATTAGAAGCCTCACGTCATGCCAGTGATCTCCTGGTAACTTCCACATTGCTGCACAACAATTTGCAAGACAACAGAAGCAGGACAACTCATTTTCTTGCCACTGAAAAGAATGGCCTTCTAAAAGCTCATATGAAGAGAAAGTGCTCTTCCTTAATCTCAGAAGAATGGATTCATATCAATTGGGCTGATCTGCAGTAGGACCAGCTGTGCTGATACAACACAATAACAACACACTGTAGTGGTACATTGCAAGTAGGACAGTCTCTGAACGGAGACAAAGATGAATATAAAGGCACGGCGTCCAGATGCAATTACTCCTGCAAAGCATGATTACTGTTTATACTCGCATAACTATCAATGACTGAGTTTTTACTAGCGTGAGTATTCTGACTTTAAAAAAATAAATAATTATGCATTAACAAAGGCATTACACTAATAGAACTTTTAAGCTACATCTGCTCCTCACTTATTAATCCTCAACGTAGGAAGGCGTTTTAATTGCTTTTCTGGCTGAGAATGGATTTACGATGCCTAAGTTTAGTATGCTAAACTAAGAGATGGAATTAAACATGTGCTTAATTTAGAAAGTGCAAACCCCACTGCTGCCAAAATCACACACACTGAGCAAATCACGAGTCGGCTCATCTATTTACACATACACTTGAAACACTTGCTTAAGAGTTTTGCTGAATCAGAACAAAATCAAACATGTAAACCCAAACCAGCTGATGGCCGCTCTGAGTGACAACTTAAATACTGGATAGGGTCAAACCAGCAGTTCTTTGAAACCTAAACAGTACTTTAACATTAGCTGTTTATGGTCTCTGTCCTTTCCTCTTCAACATGGCAAGTATGAACGTTTCTCCAAAGAAGAAAAGTACATATACTCACGCCTCCCAGCATGCTCTGCAGAAGTCATGCCCACAAGGCATATCCACTGGGTCTTCAAACACAGAAATATTACACATACAAATGTCACACTGTAGATGAAAAAAATACTTCTGATTAAGAAACACCCTAAAGACTTTCACACTGTTAGCAGGACACATTATGTTGGAAAATCTCAGCAAAAATGTAAAGAAGTGCTCATGAGGGGAAAAATACTAACTGTAAAACTAAAAAGTTATTTAAGCTATGGAAATAGAAATGAGCAAGGTTAGGCATCTTAGTTTCTATTTGTCCCTACGTAAAGAGCACTTTTTGGGGTGCCTTCCATCATGCCCTCCAGCTCAGTAAATGCTTCACTCTGCAGAGTGCTGGGACCTCAGAGTTCTAGGGACAAAAGGGATCTGCATTTTACATCAGCTTCACAGGCAGCCAGAAATGGAGTTTGGAGATGACAGAGGCTACAGGAAATGTTTTGCATTTCACACAATCAGGTCCAAATCAAGGCAGAGCAATTTGGTTGTGCAACAGCAGCAACTATTTTAGGTAATAACCTACATGACTACTGTGTTTTAAAAATACTTGAAGGCTTTTGATCAAAATAAAGAATTTAAGTTAAGATACAAATCCTCCCAACAGAAGATATCATTACTGAAATATATACAACTAGGTACTATGAAAAAAAGAACACTGAATATTGAGACTCTTACTCTGTAAAAATTTAGAAGCATATTTAAAGCATAACCATGAAACTACTCATTGCTTGTGGTTAGGTATGAAAATGAATATTCATGTTCTTCAGGAGTACAAATGGATTTTTCTTTTCATTGGAACAAAGACTCCATGAAAATTTATTTCAACTTTCAATACATTAGATATTATACACACATAGGACAGTTTCCAAAAGTTACTTTTTAAAAGTTTTCATTACAGCCAATACAGAACCAAACCAAACAAATTGGCTCTTAAGGTGCAAAGCTCGATGAAGGCATTTATTGTTGTTTCAGTCATTTCAGCTTATGGTCTTGCCAAAATGAAATATTTTAGAAGCTGACAATACATCAATAATGTTCGCTATTAAATTTTATGAGTTTGCAATTATGTTTAAAATGTAACTTTAAAATTAGGAATTTTGTGAAGCCCTGAGTTAAAAATGTCAAGTACGGAACATTTACTGGAAGAGTTTTAATTGTAAGATAGGATGCAAATGCAAAATCTGAAATGGAACTTTATAGCTTGTGGTTTTCTATTATCTATTCCCTTTAGCTTTCATTTTCCTGCCAAAACGTGAGACTTCAGAAAAATATGTATTGTTTTATAAACAACATTTTGAAAATTTTATTTTGATAGCTCTTTAGAAGACTTTTTTAATGAACAGGAATGCTAAATGTATAACTCTGTATTTGGATTTAAATACACTAGATCTATAATGGTAATCATTATCCAAACCTGCGCTCCTGGCTTATGCACCATCAATGAATAACAAAACACACAATGTAAAACTGAAGACATGTAATCTTTCACTACACATTTTCGTTAGGAAATATTCCCAGACAATATTTAACTGCTAATGTAAGTAAAGGTACAATGAAATTATTCCTTCTACATAGTTTATGTTTCAGCATTTTACATTAAAAGAAATAAAAGATTTCTATGCAGGAATGTAAAAATCTTAATTTTAATATGAGATCTAGGGATGATCCATTTGCAAGGCTGCATCTAATATTCTAGAAAAATGCTTACGTCATGAAGCAAAAGCTTTATAATGTTGCAGCTGTGCATTATTAAAAAGAGAACTCTGTCTTTCAAAAGAACCACACTGATTTTAATGAAAGGCGCTTTCATATTTCAAATTTGCAATAGCCTTGTAAACTGCTTGAAGAAGCCCACACATAGTAAGAGTAATTATAAGCTTACAGTACACTAGTGGGCTGACATTTCAAAACGCAGACAAAGAGAATTTTGTTTTCTAAAGAAAAAAAATTCAAAAGGCAGGGTTCACAGCATTGAGTACATTCAGGGAAATGGATACAATGAAAGTGAACATCTTGACAAGTATGAGAGGAGAAGAGCTCTAAAGAGCCAAATGCACTGATGTGACTGTAGCTGGCTAAAATGCTAGTGTGTGAGTGACAGCCAAGGTGAAAACAGAGTGCTTTATATTAGCCAGATGCTCAATAGTGCTATTATATAGAATGTTTAAGCTGTCAGCTTCTCTGTTCACCACTTCTGGTAAGAGGAACACATTTACACCTTTACAACCGTACTTTCAGAATGGGATGACAAAACAGCTCTCCTGTCTACATAGGTGCACTATGTTTAGCAATGAGCTCTTTTGCCCTGCTACTTTCAGGTCTATTTATAAGCTTACCACAGCTGTCTCAATGTCTCCTGGTGAGGGGCTGATTTCATCAGGGGAAGTCACTGAAGAGCGAGTGGTGCGGGGGGTTCGTGGAGAAGGCAGCGTATCCCACGCGTTGTACCCACTCGGAGGGGGAGTTGGCATCTGAACCCCCGAACGCTGGCAGCAGTTCTCGGGGTTAGACATCCACGCTTCAAGTAACTTCTCCCTGTCCCAGTCTGCCATGAACAGACAGATACAGGAAATTATGCGCCTGACAATGCTTAAAATCTATTTGTAACTGCACCCTCAAAAGAATGTATAAACACTAAAGAAAAAAATAAATATGATAAAGTGTAAGTGAATGGGACTTTAGACTTTTACGGAATATGCTCCAAGATAATGCACAAGATAATATCCAATCCAAGATAATACACAAATAAGTACATTGCAAGCATCTTGTTTCCTTGTAATACAAGTTTTAAATAAAAGCCTTGAATAAAAGCCAGGAGACTCAATCAGAAACCAGAACTGCAGTGGCTTGCAAAGATGGGTTAAAATATAATAGCCCTTGCATCACAGAATTTTCAATATTTTAGTTTCAATATTTTCAATAGTTTAGATTTTATAAGAAATACAAATAGCATTCCTACACTGCATTAATGCCAAAAAAAATTAAATAAATATACATGTTCTAAGCACTGAACTTAGTAAAAATACTCCCCCTGTCAAATAAGGATTGCTATCATACTAAAATCTGCTCCCTCCTAATATCAAAAAAACCTCTTTGAGCTGGAGATGATTTACTGATCAGATGCTTACTTATCTAAGCTAAAAAATACCATGGGTTAGTTTAATTTCATTTGTTGAAAGACATGGACCCTAAACATATTTACAGTTCAAATCTGATACATTTTGTTAGCATTTTTCAAATTATGTTGAGTTTACAATGTTTGAGAGGGGAGCTGATCAATGGTAAGACACAAATAAAATTTGCTCAAAGACGTCTTGAGTTTCTTCTTTGTACTGTAGCTTTAAAATCACCCAGGGTTAAGACTTGCTACTAAATGGATTCCATCACATTTTTTTGACTAACTTAATGGTTTTAGTAAAATATGAGGTAATTATATTTGCTGAATTGCCTCTCTTTTATCCTGAAATCAACTGCTGTATAATGAACTAGAAGAGAAATAGGAATAATGCTGAAAGGTCACTTACAGAAAAACTGCAAAATTATTTATTTTCATGACTGCCATAATAACCTTTTTCTTCTTGGCTCTAGTTCTACATACTTCGGTCACTTAATTAAATAAAAAAAAAAAGAAGATAAATACTCTCTTAACTCTTACAGCCTGTGTTGATAGAGTTGTGCAATGTTAGAAACCAAAGCTTGTTGGATTAAATTACACATCTGTAAACTATTAAAGGTAATACATAAAAATGATCTTTCCATGAATTTAAACCATGCTTTTCATACATTGTGTGAATCAAGATTTCACATTATTCTTTTATGAATTTCAAGATTAAATGCCAAAACATCAGCATTTGATGTTTCCCAATTGTCTGAGCCTTTGTAAATAGCTCAGTTATTCCCATTACTAGGCTGAACCAATTCTATGTCTTCATTTCAAATAAAATAAATTCCATTTGAATAATTTCCAGTGTATGACTACAGCTACAGGCAAAATAGTTGACTTTCTCATGGTTTACAAATTGTCTGTGCTTCTTTCTCTGCATTGGCCAACTGCATTAAGTTACCACTATATCACTAGGCAACATCAGTAGAGTGACCTTTCCAGCACAGACTTGATTTCTTCTCAACTTTCAATTCCTGCGTGCTAGATGTTGGCAGTCCACAGTTTACATTAACCTCATTGCTTTTGGACTTATCACGGACTGTGCTGTGAGTTTGAACAGTATTGCCATCATTTTCTTCTTTGAAATATCTGTAAAGGCTACAGAATCTGCCTACCCACTTCAATGAAATATTTATTAATATTTAGTCTTAATAAGAGTATTCTGAGAATCCAAAATAGCATTCAAATATTGCACATATTATATATACATTATAAGAATTAAAGAAATAATCAGTGTTAAAAATTAATATGCAAAGACTGTGCCTTAAACATCATCGGACTGGCACAAGTTCCCATTGACTTAATTCAGTGTTAAAAGGACACAAATACCAACTATTGAAAATAATGTAAAAGAAAGGAGTTTCAAGAACTATACCTTCTCATGCAAGTCTGCCAGATGTTGTGGGCTTAAAATAATGTTTTCTTATTTCACTTTTCCCTCTCCCTTTTATTTTCACAAGAAGCCCCAAAAAATAATAGAGTATGGAAGTTTAATCCAGCAATACAGTGATGAGCATGCAAACCATTAACTGCCTGAGTAGTTCCCTTGGCATACAGTAACAATGCAGATGCTTCAGTAAGTGTTAAGTTTTGAATCACTGAATCAAAGTCTAAAGCTTCCACTGAGTTTCAGAGATATTTCTGCCTGGAGCAAACATTCTGAATTCAGTATACCCTCTTTCTGACAACCCCAGTTTAAATTACACGACACAAGCTCAGACTAATTTCCCTGAAATTAAACTGGTTACAGACATACACATTGGAAAGTATACCCTGCATTACAAGAGTAACTTGAAAAATCCTTCAAAGAACATACAATCGTATGCTTTAAACCCCAAGGCAATTTCCAACCATTGATTACAATGGTCAGACTGCTTTTATTGCAACAACAACAAAAACAAAGTTGATCCAGTTTTATGCACAAATATATAGTGGCCAAAAACCAATGGTCTGACAAAAATAGGTACAATGAATTTGACTTTTCTGACATATAAAACCATAGAAATTCTACTTCTGTGTCTCACTAAAATAGGAAAGCTCTGTTTCTCCACACTGCGTGAATTAAAATGTCTTCCATTATAATTCCTAGTTTGAATCACTTTCCTATCAGCTTCCCTGTCTGCTTCAATGCTTTTTGACAGACTGCAGCTGTACTTCTTTCTGAAGCACTGTGTGAACTGTTTCTTGGTATCTGATCAACTGTTACTTCTCTTTTACTTGGAAATAAAAAGTAAACATAAACCCACAATTTTGACTTTGCTGAAAACAGTTTCTTTAGTCTTTATGGTTTTGGATTACCATGTGCCCGAAGTAGAGCTTCTGCAGTGAAGAGCGGGGCTTGGAGCATGTCAGCAGATTCCACGATCAGCATATCCTTAAGTCTTCGCAGGTCCTGAAGTCTTAGCCCCTCGTATGGCTTTGAGAAGAAGAAAGGCAATTTACGGCCAGCAGTATTTCCCAGTTAGTGTCTAATGCCATAATTAAAATGGAAACATTCAAAGCACTGCTACTGATCATCATCTCAACTGTGAGGTAATACGGGACTAACTTTATTCCTTGTGGAGACCAACGACCACGCAAAGCTTTATGGAAACACTATCATTTCACAATATTTATAGTATGATCTTTGCACATTTCAAAATCTAAAAGACGGCATCCCTAGAGTTCTCCACTATAGTGGGAGGCCACGTTCAGATGATGAACTGGCCTAACATCGACTCTCTATTTCCCAAAGAAAGCTAAATTTTCACAGTATCCAGCTGAATTTTGAAATGGTTAAAGTTCAGTTATTGTGGCATGAGTACGAGAATGCATGACTAGATTTGAACTAAGGATTTCAGGGGAGAGTGAGAGAAAGGACACGTTAACGTACATTGCATATAGATTCTCTGATGCTAACTTTATACGTTAATTGAGACCCACTAACTTTGAATTAATCTTGGGGAGGATGCATTGAGACAATAACTAGTAAGAAGGGATACATTTGTGAACAGAATCAGGTCTTTTGAGGCAATATCCACATTCACAAAAGTGGACAAGTCAGTCATGAATAGGATAGATAAGACATGCAGTTGGAGATTCACAGAAACAGAGAATGGTTGAGGTTGGAAGAGACCTGCAGATGTCATGAGAAGGCTCTGGGGAGACCTAACAGCAACCTTCCAGTACCTGAAGGGGGCCTACAAGAAGGCAGGAAAGGGACTGTTTACAAAGGCATGTAGTGATAGGATGAGGGGCAATAGTTTTAAACTAGAGAAGAGTAGATTTAGATTGGACTTTAGAAACAAGTTCTGTACCATGAGAGTGGTGACACACTGGAACAGCTTGCCCAGGGAGGTGGTAGAGGCCCCATCCCTGGAGATATTCAAGGTGAAGCTCAACAAGGCTCTGAGTAACGTGATCTAGTTGAGGATGTCCCTGCTTACTGCAAGGGAGTCGGACTAGATGACCTCTAGAGGTCCCTTCCAGCCCAAACCTTTCTGTGACTCTTTGATTCTATGTAGTCCAACTTCAGTAGGACTCAAGCAGGGTCATCTACAGCCAGCTGCCCAGGACTGTGTCCAGATGGCTTCTGAATGTGTCCAAGGCTGAGGACTGATTGTACTTGAAGATGTCGAAACTCTTTTCGAGAAACAATAGCTAACTCTGATAGCCCTACACAGTGAGAGCAGATCATCCGGTTGCCTTCCTGGTCTGGAGCACCATCGCCTTATTATAGTGTTTACAAAAGGTCAAATTAGAGAGACAAAAAGGCAGTAATTTTAGGATTCCAAATTAGCTCCAACCAAGACACCAGAGATGCATACGCAGGCTTTACAGACTTCTTTTTAAAACTAAGAAAGGAGGAACACAAAAGCAAATAATGTCATTTGTTGGTGTTGCACAGGGAAGATGCCCAAAAAGTAGAAAGAGAAAAATAAGTGAGAGCATACGTACAGAGAATGGATACAGAAAGGGTATGTAAAAAAGTTATTCTTACATGCACTAGTTTTATTTATATAAAGGACAGCTAACAAAAAATTTAATGCATTTGACATAAAACTGATAACGTGCTCAGGACTAATAAGCAACCTGGCCACTAAATGGCAATTATCTTCACCAATTTGGAGAAGAAAGGCAACAGAGCAGCAGTGGTAACAGATAAATCACTGTAAGACCACCACTATTATTTACTATCTATATTTTGATTTTATGTAGAGCATAGTCCAGGACTCTCCAGTGCTAGATAATATGCACACAGGCATGTCTACATACACAGACATGAAGCAAAAGGCTAGTTCTGTCCTCGAAAGTTTACCACCTAAGCAAAAGTCTACCATGCACATTACCCTTTGAGCATAATAAGCAGAAGAGATGGGGAGAATGGACACCCTGGGCTTCTAAATGATTTTTTTTCTTCTGAGACACGCACTCTAAAAGCCTAACAGGCTTCCTATGTTCTAGATATCACAATAAGCTCTATAAAATGCATCTAAAACCATAACTGACTCCCACAAGGACCTCCTCTGTTAGTCACGTAAAATAAACAGGAACTTCTCCATATTAGAAACTTGGTGATTGGCAAGAGTAATGGTGCCATGGCTCTGCACTGACTCTTTGTCCTTTTTTGGAAGGCAAGAAAAGCAGAAGAGAAATGGACTGTGAGTGTCCTGACCTTTGTCTTGATTGCCCAAGTTCAGGGATTTTCTGTATGTCCTTCCTTTGCTGATCATGCATGACTCAGTAAAGGACAATCCAAACGTTAATGGCTTACACTGAAATAAATCTGGGCCACTTGATTCATAGCATGCTGGAATTTGACTGATCTACTTAATTTCTTACAAAAGAGATCATTTATAAAAACATGTCAGAAGGACAGGGATACAAACATCTAGGTGCCTGAATGATTATAATTGCACAAATATACTGCAAAAAAAGGGAAGCAAAGAGTAAATCATCTTGACTGAATCTGAACTGCGTTTTGAATAGCTATTGAAAAAATAGTAGTTTTGTCAGCACAATGGTACTCAATTCTTGAATAGTACATATAACATAGAAAGAAATGTCTTTTCTGTTAAACTTGCACCATATATGCACATTTCAGGACCTAGTATTTTATCCTGAAATGCAGATATACTCAAAACTATATTTAACTGATTGGTTCTAGGTCAAACACTGGCAAGTATCTCCCTTGCGTAACAGACTATAATATTATCTCAGCTGGAGCATTCTACACAACCCAGCAGGGATTTTTGGATCCTGCAGTTTTTAAGAATCCTGATTTTATCTCTTTAGGTAATGAGGGAACTATTTCTTAGAATGTGTATGAAACTTCAGACATTTGTTTCGCACAGTAATATATGAGTCCATAGAAGAAGCTGGAAGAAAGGAAATTTTAGACTGGTACTACTGAGTAGCTTAATATGGGAATTTAAGAGTGAAGGCTTTATACAATGAGAACCCTTAAAGATGTTAATGTGAACAAGACATAGTCATGTAGAGACTTCTGAAGATACAGTGTTTAGTCATAAGGTTGTATATCTTTTATGTAGTATCACAGAGGTTTGTTTTTAACTACTTCAAACACTGATGACATATTTGTACACTGCTATATATTGTAAAAGATTTTGATTACAGGTTATGATGCTCAGAGATGTCCTTTAAGAATCTTTTCTGGAGCAGTTCTTTACTGATATTTGCTGTGAAAAAGGCATTGTTCAATAATAGTATCACTTAGCTAAACAATGATTTTGGAATATAATATTTGAGCTACTACTTTAATGCACTGGTAAGCTTCTCACTATAGATTTCAACATTTTTGTATTCTCAAGAGCCCTTCTCTTTAACTATTCCAAATTTTTTACCACTAATATTTAGACATCATAAATTATATCACTGTTTTTCTCATGGAATTACTTTTAATAAGTAAGCTGACTGTTTTAACAGTTCATTTCAAAGTATTATTATTTTCTTCACTTTTAAAGTACTGTTAAAATAGACAAGGGCAAAGTAACTCTTTGCTATGGTGATGACTATGTGATTAAATGGTGTCAAATATACTTGATGTAAATACCCTCCTTTATGGGTGCAAGGAGATCTATAGTTAATGGAGTCATATATTTAAAAAATTAATCTGTACTCCATTTAATGCATTCAAGTATACACACTATAGGTACATAAATGTATACGTATCTTAAGTACCTGTAGTCCCCTTCTCTCCTTTCACTTAATAAACCATTGTCTATCTGTAGACATAAAGTACATTTCAATCATTTTAGATAACTCTTTGTAATTATCATATCTGCATTATGTACGTATTTACATGGCACCAATTCTGGAAGAAAACCAATTCCAATTACTATATGCTCAATAAATCTGTGATACACTCATTAGTATTCATTTGCACTTATGTAAAATCAACTAAGAAATGATATGCTTTGCTATTGCACAATGTATTTCACTGAATCTGACTGACAGCCAAAACTGTTCTGGATGATATGCTCTAAAGTACAGCTCATTCCCAGGTGTTTCTTATGTAAGTTTAAAACATTGCATGATGTGACTGAAATGAAGGTGCCTGTTCTCTTCCAGGGATACATCACCAAGATAAATATGCACCCATGGTAGAATAAACAGCAAATTAAAAGACTGTGCAAGTTAAACAACCAAAATCTATAAAAGCAGCTTAAAAAAAATCAGTTACAGTCATATTATTTAGTGTAACTTCAATTAGATTTAAAAGATAAATACAACCTTAGATTTTATATAGCAGAGATATTTTTTTTGAGATTGTTCATCAACAAAGGAAAAGAATCAAGCCAAAGAAGGCTTATTTTCTAATACCCTTTTCACTGCCCATATGTCATAGATGGATCTTCTCTTGCCACAACTAACTACAGTGTTAAGAGAGTGATAGTTCATACTCTGTTCTTAAAATATTTAGCATTGCCATTTTGCATAGGGAAATACAGATTATGTATGTGTCAGTATATCACTTTTCTTCCAAACTGCATTTTGTGGAAACACATTTAACAATCTTGTTTGTGTTTCGAAACTGTTAGGGCCTGTTTGTTACTCATCTTTAAGGGCAGCCTCTAATTTGATCATTAAAAATATCTGAGATGTACTAAAACGAAAGTAAAATAGAAACACTGCTTTAAAAATATGCTTCAGGGAGCACTGTAGTAAAATGAGATTTGGGGCAGTGCATGATGGAAATGGATTTTATTCAGAAACCCTTTTGGAAGGAGTAATCCTATGCTGGAAGATGGACAGCTCTTTAATGTCAGGCTCTCAAACTTGAAATGTGGGTCTATTCAGCAACCTGTATTTCTTGATGGCTTGAGAGCCTCTGTAATCAAAGAAATGTACGTGAAAGTTACTTTTTCACTATTACAAGTGTTTCAATTCTAAACATAAGCACTGATGTAGTTCCTTGGTAATATATCAACATGAAAAACTACACAAACTAGTTCTCAACATTAGAAACAAAGCTTTGTTATTAATCTGAATATGTACACTTAATTCAATGACACTGCTCCGAGAACTACAAAAATCTTTTCCTCTGTCTGAAAAAGAGGATAATTTTCTGCTGAAAACATGGCAGGTCTGGAAGCAGAGGTACTGGGTACTATCACTCCAGACACTACTGTGCATATCACAGACATCAGATTTAAGACCATTTGGCTGTTCTGCCAGGGAAGAAATCCTATTCGTGGTTTTCAGATGTTTTATCTTTACGTCTAACCTTCATTCAAGAGATGAAATTACTCTGAAAATGCATTTCTTAGCATTTCAAAATTTTTTAATTCTTTATGAATTTTTTTTGTGTGTTCTGGAAGGATGTTAAAGGGTACCACTGAACAATTACAACCTAAACACTGTGTTAAACAAGCACTTTGCACGTTTGCTTCCCTCAGTGTTTAATTTTTTTAAAAATGAAATTGAGGGGAAAAAAGTAGAGGGCCGTCTTTGAAGGACAATTTTGGTGAAGGTCAGGTGTTCTGGGGAAGGTTTCTGGATTATCTTTCTTTCCCCATGAAGATAACAGCTGCAGGCACCACCACAGCCAGTGGTAAGTGCAGCTTTCACTGTGTTTGTTCACAGATCTGGAGGATGAGGACATGCAGTCATTTGTATTGCAGTTCAGTGCTAGTCTTTCTGTTTCTTTCAACTTGTTTTGGTCACTCTGAGGGTTAAGATCAAAAAATGAACTTCTCCAGGCTACATGCACTTGGCATCTCTCTTGTGCTAGCACTTGTGCTGTTACAGTCACACAAGATGTTAGAGACCTTATCACACTGAAGTCACAAAGAAAGGTTGGGGGTGGGAAGAGAAGGGAGCACATGAAGGTGTAATTGCACGATGTGAAGCCCCAAGACTACCATACCAGTTGGTGTACCAAATTCCAGGCTGACATTTTTTGGCTTCTGAATCTTTAGCACATGTGGGAAAGCTGGCCTGGTGTGTCAGATGGATCTAGGTCTGCAGGTCTGCCTGCATTTCAGTTCTCACGCTCAACAACTTTGCTAAACACAAGTCAAATGAGGAACAGGACTGTGTCTTTTAACAGTCTCTTTTAACAGTGAAGTGACCCCAAATTAACATAATTACCTTCTACTTGAGTCCTTTGTAACTATCAAGCCTTTAAACTGAATTTGCTCTGAGCATCTACCTTGAACAGCCACAAGACATTTTTTTTTCTCTTGCTGAAAAGCCTGTCCAAATAGTTCTTGATTTGCCTCACCCATATTTGTAAGTTCACCGTTCTCTTAGCTGTGCTGGTGCATATACCAGCAAAACCACTGTATAAATATAATGAAAAAAGTTATTCAGGATAAATAAAACAATTATGTATTACTATTCTTTCAACCATGTTCTTCTAAGCTAAATCATTGCTATGATCCACTTGACAACATAACCATCCAAACAGTTCTACAAGGAAAGGAGTACTGAAGTGCAATCATGGCAGGAAACTGCAGCAGTCTTTTAAAGTGCTTTTGCAACCAGAGAAAATCCAATTTCAAACTATACTCTTACAACAATTTGGGTGTCTCTATGTGGGAATATACAGAGAAATTAAAATGAGTTAATTACATTTGCTATTTCAATGTACAATTCGAGTACATTAAACTTCATCTCAAAACCTCTCATCTAGGAGTAAACAATTTAATTGAGCTTGTTTATATTTTAATTTATTCAGGAAAATGAGTTGGAAAATTAACTGAACAGCATAAAGACTTTCTTACTTTGAAATGAAAGTGACCATGCATGGCTTTTTTCAGAGAAACAGTTGATGTGATCGAAGACTACTCCATGATATATTTTTAAGTGTCATTAGGTCATAAGTGGGCTAAGCTAGTAAAAGGCATGACCTTGCTGCTTTTGAAGGGAGAAGACATACAGGAATCTATTGCCCTTTAATTCACATAGAATTGCTTCGTAATATTTACTGAATGATGCAGTTTATCTATGCATTCTTAAGCAGACTTTTAGAAAATTAAAATTTGATAATGGATGGGGGAGGAAACTTTTGCTTAGAATCTTTTTGGTCAAACCATCCTTATCAAATCACAGTCTTCTGTAAGACACACCAGAATTCAAGCAAATTCATGTCAGTGAATCATCTCTCTCTTTCAAAACTTGACTTCAGAATGACACCACCTGTTATTACCTGTTTTTCATACAAGTTCTGGTATGCAGCAGCTTCTGGCACTATGTTGTAAAACGAGAAAGTAAATGCATTGTTTTTGAAATCCTGAACTCCACAGCTGGTTTCTGGTGGCGTTCAAGCCAGTCTCAGTCTAGGAAGATCCACCAGAACATTCTCCCTATTTTATCCCACAGATTCCTTTTTCAGAATTTCCCCTGCCCTCATTTTTAGACAGAAAGGCACCTTAAGAATTAAAAATATGTTAAAAATGTTTGGTTTAGAGAAACTGCTTTCCAGCTTACTGACCTCACAGTATTTCCTCCAGCCTCACAGCCTGCAATGCTTTCATGACAGCCCACTTAATGAATTATATGAGTAAAATTCTTTAGTTTTGATAAGGTATGTTACGTTCTCTGAGCTTAACTTGAAAGCTATAAAGAACTGTGTTAAAATCAAATGGTTTACAAATACACAGTACAAAGTAAAGTACCCACTGGGGGATTTTGTCACAATGTAACTGCTACAAATACAAATGTGTAAAACACTGAATTTAAAGTATCCTCTGACCTCTTTTTTGTCTAAAGCAGCATATTCAGCTTCAATGCTTTCAGCTTCAGGGTCACGAGAAAATACCATTCGAGATTCCAGGTTAAGAGCCAGCTCTTTGTGGTGTTGTTTCTCTGCACAGTCACATGGAGTATCTTTATTTTCATTTTCTGCAAACAAATCTCCACCATGTTTTACTAGAAGCTGGAAAGTAAGAGAGCAAAGCAAACAGTTATTAATTACCAACTCTAATAATACCCTGAAGAAAAGATATGTCGGTTAAGAAGAGAATAAAAAACAGGAACAAATGAAACAGAAAGAAGAGGCAAATGTAATAGTAATGGTCTTCGGGAAACCAAATTCTCTACTGTTATTAAACAAAGTACTGCTTGATTTCATACATACTGATACCTACACCCAATATAATTCCATGAAACCACAAAATCTCAGAAAAATGTTACATGGCAGTGCTATACAGTATGTTTCTGTCAGGTTTTAAACACCAAAACTCTGCTCTATGGATAAGGTCAGTGCTCCACAGAAAATGAAGGGCTTGAGGTCCTCAAGCACCTGGCAAGATGGAAACACCTTGAAATATTCTTTATATATGGGTAGAACTCCACCACTCTTCCCAGTACTGGTACACTATTGGTGACAGAAAATGGGAGATTCTTTAGGTAGGAGGGCAGTTGGGGTACCAATTCACAGATAGCACGTAATATGACTGGTAGCTCTACCTTCATTTGAGGACATGAGAAAAGTGAAATTAAATAATTCTAATTCTAAAAATTCTAATATGGTCTAGTATGGTGCCATTTCACCAACCTTGTTTCTTGCCAGTAACCACCCAGAAATGCAGTTTCTAGCTAATAAACACTAACTGTGCTGCTCTCATTACCTTGCCAACCTTCCCTGCTGCTATAAACTGATCTGATCCAAGCAAGGACAACAAATGCTACAGATTTCAAAGGCCAACGGTGGACCATTTTGATGATTTATTATGACATCTTTATAACAACGTGCTAAGCTTCTAATGATGGAGCACCAAGGACAACCATTCACTACTAAAATGATTCATCTTATTTCTAAATAAAACTAAAATGTATAAACATTATCTTGCCTTCAGACCATCATGACTGTAACAACGCTATCCTGTATTTTTAGCAAGGTTATTTTAAAACTCAGTTTCTAATTTTTATACATCCAGAAGAAATAAAGTGTCTCCCAAATGATTTGTTCTCCACATAAGCCTTTTAGATCATGATCAGTCACTTCTTTCTTTTCTTGTCAACAGACTCTATTTCCTTCACCTGTCATTGTTAAATACAGAATGTATTTTCCAAACCTGGAATCACTCTTAAGAGATTCTTTGGAAGCACTTCCCACATTCTCCAAATAAAAAGAAATGCAAATCCCAAAATACCACAAGCCAGTGTAATAACAACAGTTAGTTCAGAAGATATCAGTGCTATTAAGTATCACACTATATTTTATCTTCATAGTAGAGTATCAGGACTAAACAAAGATAATACTAGGATAATTATCAAGATACCCAGTCTATCACAGCACCCAACTACACTTACCTTTTTCTACGTAAACTTCTTAACATTGCCAAAACTTTGTAATCTTGAGTTTCACATTCTGTCTGTACATTTTAAACTCAAAACAGAAATTTAACTGAGGCAACCAAGATACCTTCTAAGCAAGAAAAATGAATATACCTGAAAGAACACTCCATATAACTAAGCAGCTCAAGTTCTAATCTGCAAAATGAGGAATATGCAAATTAACAAGTTTTTAATCATGATGCCCTATTTCTCTGGAATCGCTGTAAAAAAGGCTTGTCTCTCTTAAGCAATTAAAAGGAGATTAATAATTTGAATAATCACATTAATAATTTAATCTCAAAAATGCCGTTTAATATGCCAAATATGTTGTGACAGAGTGGAATATATCTGCATAACATCAAATCCATTCAGCATGAAATTTAATTCTTTTTTCTAGTTCATATTTTGAATCAGCACATTGACTTTTCCCTGACTATCTTTAGCAATGGGTTCCACACAGCTGTTCTGTTCTGCTCAGAGGAGAAATTTAACACATGAATGGAGTAGTATCAAGACTGTACATGTGACTATCAATTCTGAACAAATCAACTAGTAGGTGGTTCACACACAAGGGATGATGTTTGATTTTTCCTTTCCTTATGTGAGTGTGGTGGGGATAGGGAAGATGCAAGGCTGGGGTTTTCCTGAAAAGTTATGGAAAAGGGAGATGCTTATAGAGGAATGCTGCTCTGAACTGAGATCAACCACCAGAAAACTGAACAAAAGGCATTCCTGCTATTCTATGTAACCTTCAGTTTAGTGGAAAGAAGGAAGATGGCTTGAGGATTAGGGAATTCAATTTTTTATCTCTCTTTGTTAAGAATTTTAATATTTCCAGGAAGAAAGAGATCATTGTTAAATTCCTTCACCAAGCTCTGTTTCAGCATTTTCCTAATATAGTGTTCCTGCTCACGATCCTGTTTCTGTTGAAGGAGTTGGAAGGACTACAGACTATACTGAAGGACTTCAGGTATCTCAGATACTAATCTTAGGATTCAAGGTCCTCTATCCTATGGCAAGGCACATAATGAAGTTTGAACTTGAGGGTGTACTCTATATTTCTAGTATAGAAAACATGACTAGTTAGACTATGTAACTATGTCCAAACTCTGGCAAATAGCAACCCACGTGTAAATTCTTCTTCAAAGACAAACTGTAAGCAAATTAGAGTCAGAAAAGGTTTAGTCAGTTGAACGGTATGTATTGGCATGATAACATAACCCAGTTTATATAATTAAATGGGTCACTAGCTGTCTAGTAACTAGATTCATCTAGTTAATCATACCACAGACAGTGAGAAATATTATGACAATTTGTGAAGAAATACAAACCATGAACTTTCATGATGAGGTTAAAACTAATTGATTTTCCAGTCTGCAGTTAAAAGCTGCAGTCCAGAACCATAATTTACTCCGCAGTGACTGTGACTCTTTCTGACACTATAGTCTGCCTGGATCTTACTGTGCAAGCCCATTTACTTCATGCTCTTGAAACTGAAACATTTTAACAACTGTGTCTGCCTCGAATACCACTGTACAGCATGAAGAGGGGCATGAAGGCAGAATGGTTGAGGCAGAAGACTTCTTGCTTCATTCCCTTGCAAATCTGAAGTCTAAGTTACCTGGGGATTTCAAGTGTAGGACAAAAGACAAAGAATTAAGAGTTCCTGTGGATAATGTAATCGTCTTTCTTTCTAGTGTACAGTGATATGGGTACACTGTAAGCACTTTACAAATCAGTGTAACAGACATTAATATTTCACAAATGTAAGCAACCTTGTAAATACCAGAAATAGAAATACGTTGGCAACTGGTTACTAAACTTTTTTTTTCTGATATCTCTACCAGAAACAACTATTCTCACGTCAAATCACTTTATGTGAGTGTTTTTCACTAACTTTGTTAAAGAGGTCATTAAACGACCTCCTAATTTCTGACATGACATGCACGTTTGTCCTCTAATATACAATAATGTTCAAAAGCAAATGGATCTTCTTGGGTAAGGCTAGATAGAACAACGGTGACTCTAAAAGCTTGTAGCCAGAATTTATCAAGCAGGTGGATCAAAAAAGTGGCATTAAAAAGAACAAGAGAAAAGTACACAGTCCTTTGCAATTAATATTTTTGTTTATCGAATCTAAAAGGAATTAAATATTGAATCAAGACAAAAGCAGTATTACCACAGAACTAGAACACGACCTGATATTTGTTTACAAATCACTTGCATCAAAAGAGGCACTGAATCAATCATATAACAAATAAAGAAAGATTCCTTCTAGTTAACAGGAATAGCTAAGCAATACCTCTACGTCATTCAGCTACCACGTACGTAATTATCTGGGTCTGAGTATAATTCAGCTAGCAAAACCTGAAGGGTGACTTGGCTCCTTGGTGAAAATCAGTAAGTGTGTAAATAACCTGTAGGGACATGCTGAAGCCAAGACTGCATGGAGCTTGCAGAGCTGTAACAACTTGGGGCAGAGAGAAGGTAAAGGGGCAAGATTCAGGTTGTGACACTGGAGGTTAAGTGTTAGCATCTAACAGCATCCTCCTCCTCACTCCTCTTGCTACTTAGTAAGGCACCAGAGAGTCAGAGGATTACATTGTTGCACAGAAAATGGCATAAGGAAGCTGAGTTTCCATTCCCAAGCTCAGAAAACTAGGAGGGATGATCTTTATACTAACAGAATGAAATAAGTGTTGGTAATTGGAAATAAAAAGATACTATGTGAACTTTTTACGAGGGCACTAATGAAAAAACAGGAGATAAAGAAAAGTGTTCTGTTCAAGACAGTGCACAGCTAAGGCTGGGGAATTGAAATGACAAATTTTAGATGAGAATTTTCAGACAACATCTGGAAACTTGACAGAATACAATCAGTGTAACAAAGTAATATCACAGAACATACTATGTGAGAATCCCAGAGGAGTTCACAGTATTGGAAGGATGGTGCTATTTAGCTTTTTTTTTTTTTAAATACCCACCAAACTCTCAAATAAACTAACACTATCAACAATTAAAAATGTTACCATCAAAGAAGAACTCAATAACAATTCCCAAAATGTACTTAGATTCACTATTCTTGCAGAAGCAGAAAAAAGACAAATAACCCGTTACCTACTTTCAAGAAATGGTACTAAATAGAAGTGTGGAAAAAATTCTAGAAACATCAGAAGAATCTGTTAAGGTAGAAGAATGGGACAGAATCGTAGGGGAAATAAGATGCTAAGTTGTCTCCAGATGAAGACTATGTAAAGAGCAAATTCTGGAAAAGGTAAAGGTAAAATCACAATAAAGCAGGCTCTGAATGTTTTTTGAGCAGTGTGCCAAGTGCATCACAACTCAGAATAAATAATTTTAAAATTTAAATCTGTCAATGTGTTTGTAAACTTGGTTGCTGGACAAAGTGCAAAAGCAATGTCAACTAACTAAACTAAAGCAGAAAAGAGGTATGAATTGTTGGGAGTCCAGATTCTCTGCGAATTTACCACAGATGCTTTATAAAGGACACAAAAGAAAGTCTGTTTCAAATTGAAGTCCCAGCACAAGAGGCTCTATCACAACCAATCAACTAAACACTAATATAAATACCCAGTACCAGATGGTCCTAATGGAACTCAAATATGAAACTTCTGAACTACTCATTACAATATGCAACTTTTCGCTTAAATCTGTCACAAGATTAGAAGGTGGTTAAAGTAATACCAACACCAAAAATATCTCCAGAGAAAACTGGGAAAGTACAGGAAAAGCATCATTTTTTACTGCAAAGAGGTCATCAGTGAAGTCCCACAGGTGCTGGGATCTGACTGTTTAAGATGTGCAGAAGTTATCTAGAAAAGCAGGTGAATAATGAGGTGATGAACTTTGCTGCTGATGCTAAGTTAATGAGGAAGTGTAGTCTCAATAAACACGAGGGTATACACAGAAGAGAAATAGCCTAAATTTTACATATAAATGCTGAACTCTGAATTAATTGTTACCAGGAAAAATACAAATCTTGATGTCACAATAGACTTATGAAAATATTAGTTGTTTTAGAAAATGTTGCATGTCTGTTCTTGTGTTCTCCAAATTAAATTACCAGCACAATTAAATACCAGTCTTCATTACTTGGTATAGTTTAAAAATAAATTTGGTGGTGACCTTCAAAGTCATTACGATTCCCATGTTCCTCATTACTATCCACTACTTTCACAAACATTAAAGTGATTTTTAATTTGTAAAAAGGTAATTATATTGAAGTATGTTAGCACAGATGTATGGCATCCTCTAAGAAAGCTGGGCACTGTAAATTAAAGACCTGTAAATTAAATCAAACCTGTTCTTGAAACACGGACAGCATTTCCCAGCCTCAGCTACCGAGCAGAATAAAAAGAGCTCTTATTTTCTCTCAGGCAGTTATTTCACTCCTCTTTACACACACAGCTATGCCTATGCCCACACCTATGCCTACCTTTAAAGCTTTTTCTCCGGTTTTAGAGTCTTGTAATTACTGCCAATTTTTATAACCCTACATAGCTCGTTTTTGTGCTGAGGAGCTTATGCCATGAAGTTCATGTACACGTAATGCAGTTTCTTCACCATTCTCTACCAACAGTGCATGTTTGGGACTGTTTATCTTCATCATTCTTCCAATTAATGAAAAATACAATAAAAAAGTTAATTCAAGATATGTTATCAGATTTTTTTCCCCTGAAACAACTTTGTGAAACATTATGCATGTCACTTACTAACAGCAGTATATAGACTTGTAATTATATGTGAATTTTTACCTCAACACAAGTTTTCATCCCTGAGGCAGCTGCATAGTGCAAAGGCGTATTTTTTTTGTTATCAACAGCATCAATGGCCGCTCGTTCGTATTGTCCTTCATCCAGCTTTGCTCCCTTCCACTTCAGGATCATTTGCAGACAATCTGCTCTTCTGCAGTCATCTTCTGAGGGTCGTGTCAGGCGAGGATGAAGAGCTCCTTCCGAGATCATGATCTGAGGTCCCATACACAGTAAGTGCATAGATGTCTCATTGTGCACATTCCGTTTATTCGGGTTACCATCTCGAACGAAAAGGAAAGTTCTGCAAGGGTGGAAAAGAATAGAAGGAAAATAATTAGCACACAGTTCCACTCATGTTCTTGAAGTGGGAAAGGTTTATTATGACAGCTCTCTTTTCTTCTTGCCAAGATTTTGATTAGCCGTATTAGTGATAACCTTCCTTAATACAGATTTACTACTGGACAGCTCTCCTCCATCTCTTCTAGGAGTCAAGCGCCAAGATGTAGATGAATTACCGAAATATCACTGATTACCATATATTACTACTTTGTTAGCGTGTGACATAAATTTTAGTTGGCAAAGTTTATTCTACAGTTCTGTTTTACTGTAATAAATGTTATTAATTCACAAGATTGATGAAATACTTTCTTTTTTCTATTCTGTATCCTGAATAGTAGTGTACTTGGTAGTTAGCAAATAGATAATGTCAGAGCAATTTCTTAAAAATCCCTTCTCCTTTCCTCTGTCTTTAGTCAGGTGTCAATGCAGTACTTATTACTTCTTGAAAGTATACAAAATATTTATTCTGCTACCACTGCAAGCATTGAGGAAAGACTCTACTTGGCTTTCTCTCTCTAGAATGTATGGCAGCGTGACATAATGCAAACCCTCACCTACGCAGATGACAGAGGCTGGCAAGAATTTAAATCTTCTCTTGAATGCTTCAGAGGCAGTTCCAAGTGTACAATAAACTATACTGGCAAAAACGATCAGCTTAGGAATGAAAGGGAAACAACAGACTGATTCCTGGAATCACAACTCTGCTTCCTGACAGCTCTTGAGACGATGCAGCTCTCTGCTGCTTCTTGCCAGCAAGGAATTATAGAACTTACAATCCAGTTCTGAAATGGAAGGATGGAGACATATTGTCCAAGCCCTGTGAATCCAAGATTGCTTTAGCCTTTTAAGGTATACTAAAATAATATTTTTTTTTTTAAGGAAGAGCGAATGGCAGGAAATTGCAGAAAAGAAATATCATCTCTTTGTAGGACTGAGGTCAGAGAGACAGCAATGGTGCAAGAACTCCATACAAAGGTAGGAAGGACAGAGAGGTAATACCAGGATAAATCAAATGGCACATATGTTCCAGAAGTCACTGCAAAAACACAGTGTTCCCATAAGCCCCCCTCACACACAAAACCATCAGAAGTCACTGTTCATCTCCTCTCCAGGCAGCTCCCTGACTCTGAACAGTTTGCAAGTATGAAAAAACCAGTTATTCTGGAATCATGAAAGGATGGCTTAATGAAAGCCATTTGGCCAGCCACATTGCTGTCCTTCCATCCCCCTGAAAATCTCTGAACAGTTTGAGTTCAAACTGAAACTTCCTACTAAAAAACTGTCCGTTTTATTAAGTGGTAACAAAGTAGTCAGAGGAAAAGATAAAACAAAACAGTCTCCTCTATGCTACCCTGTTTCGGCAGCAAAAATGTTCCTCAGAGAAATCTGTCTTTCATCCTATGATAGCTGGACGTGATAGATGCATTTATTAGGAAGTATGAATATGCCAAATTTGAATTTCAGAACATTGCCAAAAAAGTGATAGCATTTTTGGTTTGCTTGGTTTTGGGGTTTTTTTGGTTATTTTCAGAGGAAAGGAACTTAGCAACACCAGCAAAATGCTTCACAGACTAACCAAGATTTAGCTCTTTAACATCAGTGGAATTCCATACTGTGGTATTTTAAAGCATGTGATTCACTCCTGAATCAGGTTACAATGCATCTGAGTTCAGAATAGCACAATCTTTCTGTGGTGATCTGTGAAAGCCATAAATGAGACACCTTTTCTTACAAATCAGTAGTTTAAACGCAAAGAGAAAGATTCATAACCTCTGCTGATGTAACAGCAAGGTTAACCGAATTGTATCAACTAAAGAGACCATCCTGCCTATAGTCATCTCCCTCTCTTTATTTTTTAAAAACCTCACTATTTTTACCCAACAATTCTGCTGAAATTCTTTTTTAATAACCCCAAGATATGGGGATTCCATCCCTATTTGACTGACTACATGCTGTAACCTGTCAGTTTTCCATTACTAAGATACATCTAGGTTCACAGAAGAACCTTTGTAGAAGACACAAATGCTGAATAGATACAAATGCTTTCCCATAGCACAAGGTAGGTATTCCACCTTACCCTTAACAGTTCAGTAATGAGATGTTTCTGCTCTAGGCTGAAATCCTGTGCACAGAAGTAGAATTTGAGGCTGTGAAAACACTACCTTTCTTTATACCAAAACTTTTCTCTCTAAAGGTGAAACAGTAGTTTAAAAGGTAGTTTTAGTAGTGAGTACTTATATCTTTTTCCACCATAAAAGCTCAAGAGAAAAAAGATAAAACAATAAAACTCTTGTTTTAAAAAGATATGTATATCCTAATCTAAAATGAGAAGTGCCTACGTCCTGCCTGCTTGCAGACTTTCTGCTCTCAAACAAATAGGAAAGCACTTTATTAACCAAAGGATGAAAAGCTCTAGGATGGATTTAAATCTTTTAAAGTGTCATTGTGCTGTTTTACTATCTCTTCATAGGAAAAAGAATATCTCTGCTCAAATACATCTACCAGCAAGATTTTCAACCTGTGCAGCAAGAATTATCAGCAGATGTCTTTTTCTAAGAGAGAAATAAAAAAAACCTCCCTAGAAGGCTATTCCCTTGCCTAAGCTCAATGTTTTCCCTTCAAAGTTATTTGCTAAAAAATCGTCGAACTGTCTCTAAGTAAGTTCAAAACTTCAGTAAGAACCATATGCAAATTTTTGAGAACAATTTTGTGGCATTTGTAAAAATACTGTTGGGCCTGGGGAAAAATTTGCGTCGATTACCTGTTCTCCTTGCTTGTCACTCAACTTCTGTGTCTCATAAATGGGTGTGACAAACACCAGAGCTGCCAAAGGCACCCAGCACCTCATATTGGACACAGAAATGGGTTTCAAAGTGCCACAGCGTTCCCTCTTTTTCTCTCCTTACTCTTATTCAAAAGTCAAAGGATCAGCTCTGCAGTGTAAGAAGTCAAGCGAATGCTGCAAAGCTGAGCTGAACACATGACTTAAAGTTCAGAGAAGACGACTAGTGTCCAAAAAAGGGTAAATTCATACATTTTACATCCACAAATTAATTATTTGACAGGGCTTCATTGTTACCAGTGATTTTTGGTATGTAAGACTTTCACAGTGCAGCACAATTTGGCTCAACATCTTCAGAGACATAAAGAGCTAAATTTTGCTTGGAAGTGTACTGATAGAGTATGAAAATATGCACTGCCTATGGGAAATATCACTTAAGCACAAGGCAGCCAGACTTTACTCTAGCTGCAGTTTCCAGATTTTGCTTCAAGCTGCAGTTTTGCAGAATCCAAACTCGAGGTGACAACAGCATCAAAAAAGTGTTGAAAATAGTGACAAAAAAGAAAGGGTTGTAACATTCACACCTACTACTATCTGCCTTTGCAGAAAAGCAGCAAGACACTCAAGATCACAAGGCTGGGAACTTGAATAATAAACAACTGGCACATTACCTCACACCGGGAAACAAACACCAACACAACCCTTTCTTCAGGTTTTAATAAAACCTTTTGTGTTTGGGGCATGAAAACCACTGTATTTACAGTTTCTCTCTCTCTAAACAAATGCTATATATGCTATAGTTATATATATGTATAAACATGCATATATATGCTTGCATATAAAAACATATGAAAAAGTACCTATGCATCAAAAAATAAAACCAATGTAAAAACCAGTGTGAAATGAAATTCCAAAGGTAGTTCTGGCAGCCGCAGACTAAAGCAAGTCTGAATCTGCTCAAAGACTGTGAAACTTACTGATTTTTGATGCAAAGCACTTATATATACCATACAAACTACATAGCAAATCACCCCATTGTTTTAAGCAAGACAAGTAAGGTATGAGAAAAGAGGTCTTTGCCTCAGCCTTCAACAGTGAGACCAGTTGTTCTCTGAGTGCCCAGCCCCCTGCACTGGAAGACAGGTACATAGAGCAGAATGAGGCCACATAATCCAAGAGGAAATGGTCATCGACCTACCACACCACTTAGGCATATACAAGTCTACGGGGCTGGGTGGGATCCACCCACGGGTACTGAGGAAGCTGGCAGAAGTGCTCACCAAGCCACTTGCCATCATTTATCAGCAGTCCTGGCTGACTGGGGAGGTCCCAGTGGACTGGAGATCAGCAAATGTGACTCCCATCTACAAGAAGGGCCAAAAGGAGGATCTGGGGAACTACAGGCCTGTCAAGTCTGACCTTGATGCCTGGGAATATTATGGAACAGATCATTTTGAGTGCCATTACGCACCATATGCAGGACAACCAGGTGATCAGGCCCAGTCAGCATGGGTTTATGAAAGGCAGGTCCTGCTTGACTAACCTGATCTTCTTCTATTACAAGGTGACCCACTTAGTGGATGAAGGAAAGGCTGCGGATGTTGTCTACATGGACTTCAGTAAAGCCTCTGAGACTGTTTCCCACAGCATTCTCTTGGAGAAACTGGCTGCTCATGACTTGGATAGGTGTGCCCTTTGCTGAGTAAAAAACTGACTGAATGGCCAAGCCCAGAGAGTGGTGGTGAATGGAGTTAAATTCAGTTGGCATCTGGTCACTAGTGGCGTTCCCCAGGGCTCCGTATTGGGGCCAGGTCTATTTAATATATTTATCAATGATCTGGATGAGCGGATTGAGGTTCAACAAGGCCAAGTGCCAGGTCCTGCACCTGGGTAACAAAAACCCCAGGCAATGCTACAGGCCTGGGGAGGAGTGACTGGAAAGCTGCCCGGTGGGAAAGGCCCTGGGGATGTTGGTTGACAGCTGGCTGAACATGAGCAGCGTGCCTGGGTGGCCAAGAAGCCTACAGCATCCTGGCCTGTATCAGAAATAGTGTGGCCGGCAGGGAATCATTAGAGAAGTGATTATCCCCAGGTACTCAGTACTGATGAGGCTGCACCTCAATACTGGGTTTGGTTTTGGGTGCCTCACTCCAATGAGGACGTTGAGGTGCTGGAGCATGTCCAAAGGACACTGAAGCTAGTGAAGAGTCTAGAGAATAAGTCTTAAAAGGAGGAGCTAAGGGAACTTGTGTTGTTTAGCCTGGAGAAAAGGAGACTGTTACTGTTCTCTACTTACCTGAAAGGACATTGTTGTGAGGTTGGGGTTGGTCTGTTCACCCAAGTACAAGCAATAGGACTAGAAGAAATGGCTTCAAGTTGCACCAGATGAGGTTTAGATTGGATATTAGGAAGAATTTATTCACTGAAAGGGTTGTAAAGCCCTGGAACAGGCTGCCCAGGGAAGTGTTGGAGTCACCATCCCTGGAGGTATTTAAAAGATGTGTAGATGTGGTGCTGAGGGACATGGCTTAGTGTTGACTTGGCAGTGCTGAGTTAACAGTTGGACTTGATGATTGCAAAGGTCTCTTCCAACCAAAACAATTCTATGACTCTATGATTCTTTGATTCTAAGTATAGGACCTCTGGTAAAATGGGTTAAATCAACTTCCTGAGTACTCAAACAAATCTTGCAGCTTTTCAGAGAAAACCACGAATTTGAGAACCAAGTCCAGACTATGGCACATATGAATCATGTCTTAGAGCAATCTTAGGTTCACGTGAAAATCTTTGACTCTGCCAACAAACACACTTCTGGGCTTACTTCACATACAGACTTAATGTAATGTTCAGTACTAAAATACTGCCTAGAATGCAAGGACTGTCTTCGCTCTCTCTTAAAGTGGCTCCAAACAGCCTTACAATCTTTATCATTGTATTGCTGTCATTTCACCTATGGTTCCCCCAAACAGCTTGTTTCCAAAGACTGTTAAAAGTGACTAAAGGTAGGTAAGCACCAGAATCTGAGTTCCAGTTCTGGACTGACTCATGTAAACATAGAAGCCCACCACCCAAAGACACCTAAGAAAGGTCTTGAACAAATATGCATCAATAAAGAACTTGTTATTCTCTTTATTAAAAAGATGTAAATAGGTTGAAAAGTTTATTTGGATTAGTGGGTTTGTGTCAGCTAATACAACTATGACCCTCTGTAGATAGATAGTAATCTTTGGCTTGGTACAACACAGAAAACCAAGAGGGACAATGGTTCTTATGCTTGGTAAGAGGAACAGCAGCACCAAAACATAGAATTAAACCATTCCTGATTCAAAAAAGCTACCAACATCGTCCTTAAATTACCTTTAATCAAAAAACTATTGTTATTTATTTATGATGGACTTGAGCTTGGCCTTCCCTTGGACAGTCAGGAACACTGTTTCCATGATCCCATGCCACTTCTGAGTCAGATTTCAAAAATAAAGAAGAGCTGAGTGCCAAATTAGAAGTGGCTTCCACTGGAGCTGACCGCTTACCAGCAGCTTTTGTGACTAAATGTCTTCTGTAATGCAAAATCTGTGTGCTTTTCATCTGTGCCTCTGGCCCTTTCCTCTGTACATTTCTTTACACCTAGAACCAATTCTTGAACTTAGGTGTCATCCAACCTTCTCTCCAAATCCCTCCTTTGACCACAGTTTTTTCCAAAAAGACTATCCACACCGAAAACTCTTCTCAGGTAACTGTGAGACTATTATTTTTAAATTGGCTTGAAACAAGTATCAGATAAAATAATAAGCATCAAATTACGAATGAGTGGGTTCATCTTCACCATTTAAACACACAGCTTTGTATTTCTGTGCAAGGACCATTATCTCCACATCAGCCTGTAAATCACCTAGCAGTGTATGACATCTAGTGTTGATATTATTTATATAGCAATAATGATGAAATTACACAGTAAATATTAACAAGATTTGCATAATTTCTATTTCTTAAAAGCTATGAATGTATTACAGAGATTGTGCCATTTTCCTCTATTTCTCCCTCCAGAAAAATCCTTTCAATCTGCATTTGCTTAGTCTGTAATGACAATAATTTTTACTTTCCTTAAATGCCTAAATGAAATAATTTTATTATATTTAAATTGAAAGAATATACAAATTTTAAAAATCAAATAATCCACAGCCTGTATTTTGGCCAAAAGGAAAACTTACACACGTCACCGAATATTTTAGCTGGACATTGCATTTAGCTGTAAAAGTTAATGAGTTATTTCTAATAAATTTACTTCTGTTTATCGGAAACTGTAAGTCTCTCAGTCATTATTCTGGTAACTACTGAGCCAACAGATGTCTCTGGTAAGGAAGCCACATGTGCCTCTAACCCCAGGCTGAACTTTAGCCATTTGATGACATGATTCAGCAGTTAACAATCAACTCGACAGAATCACAAACTCTATCTGGTAACAAAATCAGCTGAAATAAAGAATCAGTTATCCTGGCTGGCAAGGACCAAAGCTGTACTCCTCTACAACTCAAATATAATTTTACTTTGCCTGTGGCACAATGTTCACAAGGCTTCTGCTAAGGAGAACAGACAACACAGAATAAGAAATCTTTAATACTGTACTACATTAATCTACCTCATCTCACCAGTTACTAATGGAGCAATCTTATTCTGCAGTATATGATTCCCAAGGAGAGAAAAATAGGAACAATGGGGGGAAGAGATGATTGTTTTAGGAAGAGCATTTTAACAGTGTCTAACCATGTGCAGGAAGAGCTCTGCAACCTTGGGTTCCCTCTTTCTGAAGGGTGCAGAAAATTCTAGTAGCAAGATGAAGCATTAACTCAATGCACTCAACAGCAGCACTATAACTGGAGAGCAAAGCTGTGTTGTGACCAATGAACTCTGTAGGCATCACGTATATTCAACCCATTAAGGCTAAAATAATCAGTAATCATCTAGAAAAAGGTAAATTTTCAGAGTTGAAAAACCTAACAGCTGACTGTCATTTAAGCTTTTCTTGTAGGTCTGACTACTATTAAGATAAAGCCTACCCACTGCTTTGTCAGGAAGTGATGAGGAAGCCACCTTGGGAGGTAACACGTCCAGTTAGTGAGAACTGCTTTGAAATGAGATTTTGAGCTTTGGGGGAAAAAACAAACAAGGGACTAAAGCAGATAAGGGCTTGAGTTTCTCAACCTACCTTAGCTCTACTTTAGAAGACAGTGCCCAACTGGGTGACAGCCTTTGAGAAACCTAGCAAACACTGCTGCTGCTACCCCACTCCTGCCACAGCTCCTCTAAGTGTCCCCACTGCCTTCTGTCTTTGGCACTTTTCTCCAGTGAGTATTCGGTCACAGTAAGAATTTGCTCAGATTTAAAGGCTTCCTAATTTTATCACTCCTTCATCCTCTTGACTGTTCTTAAGACTAAGTATCATGAAAATAACTTCATAAATTATTATTTTCTACCATCCAGTCACATGCTCTGCTACTGAAGTCACAGGCATTTCAATTCACTTGGTCCTTTTGCTTCTTTATAAACATTCCCACAAAGCCTGGTCAGATCATGTTCTTCATATATTATTCTCCTACATCAGATCAAAAACTCCCTTCGATATTTCATATTCCAAAGCATTTAATAGGAGACCAAGCCTCATAACAATATAAAGAATTAATCTGGAAAGGGTCTTGCAGAACCAAAACCCAGGCATTTTTCAGCAGCTGAGAATGACAACAAAACATCCCGACAAACCCCAGTGCTTGTGCCTGGATGGATCCAAACACTGCAATGATCACTCACCACAGACCATGAGAGTGAAACTTTTAACACTGTATTACAAGCATTATCTCCCACAAGCAGCATTCGTGCCTGATACATTTACAGCTTTGCAGGCGCTTACTATTCAATTTTACACAGTTTTGCATATTCTGGGATTAATTTTGTCTTCTTTCAGCTCTGCAGATCTACAGTGCAGACAACTACAGCTGATACAGGTCTCTGCCATTCCCTTTATAATCAAGGGGGAGAAACAGGCTTTTCTGGTGCAGTTAATTTAAAATATTTATGGTCAACTTCACAACAAAATGAATTGTACTGCTGCCTTCACTAATTATCTGACTAGATTTATTACCTAGGTCTACACTGACTATAAAGGGAGTCTAGCAGGAATAATTCCAAAGCAGACATACTTATTTTGATGAGTAAAATTACTCTTAAATAAAATTATGTTCTAAATATTCAATCTATCTGTATAATCATTGATAATTAAAAAGAAGCTTGCTTTTTGTTGTTCAAAAGTCAATAATCTAGGCAATTATGTTCTAATTATTTAGATTAATATTATAGTGTATTGCAGTATTTTAACTTATTAAACAGGACAGAATTCTTTTACTGTGTGGAAGAAAGGGAAAGTAAGTTAGGTGGATATCTTTTATACTGAAATCTGAAAAAAACCTTTTTAAAACTACTTTTAGGAAAGAAGCATATGCAACTATTATGCCTTCATAATTTTTTTCATAAATGATCTATAAAATTGCCTGAAAAACACCAAACAAA
>WTSP01021548.1:32339-42928 GCA_025331215.1 Actenoides lindsayi | reverse complement strand
ATCTCAATAAACATATCAAAAAATTCCTGAAAAAAAACCAAAAAAATTAAAAATAAAAAAAAGTAAAAAAAAAAAAAAAAAAAAAAAAGAGAAAAAACCACAAAAGAATCATAGAATACCAGGTTGGAAGGGACCTCAAGGATCATCTAGTTCAAACTTTCAATGTAAATAATTAAAAAAAAAAAAAAAAAAGTTTTAATGAGATGTCCCAGGACCCTGTCAAGCTGACTCTTTAAACTGTCCAATATAGGGGAATCCATCACTTGCCTCAGGAGATTACTCCAATGTCTAAGGATGAAAAATTCTCTTCTGGAGTCCAATCAGAATCTCCCCGGGAGTAACCTGTACCCATTACCCCTTGTCTTTTTCATGTGACTCTTTGTAAAAAGGGAGTCTGCATCTCCTTCACAGCCACCATTTACATACTGGTACATGGTAATAAGGTCTCCTCCAAGCCTTCTCTTCTCAAGGCTGAACAGACCTGTCCAGGATTTCTGAACAACCTACTGAAAATGTCCATACACTCAGTACAAATTTCCTTACACTGGGCCCATGTTGTGCTGGTTAGTAACTCCATGGTTTTCCCATTTGCCCTTATTAGACAAAGCTCTGCTATTAACTTCCTTATTATTTTTCTTTTCCTCACACTTATATCGGAAGTACAGTTAGAAGTGTAATTTAAAAGGGAATGCCAGTCTTACTGGCAAAGCACGGAATAGATTTTCAAAAGCTGATTAATAAAGAATGTATTTGGTAGCACCTTTCTGAAGTTTTAATCATAAATGATTTAGGTCAGCTTGGATCTTAAAGTTTAAACATTGACAGAACTTCTGTCTCAGCCGAAACAGTGGAGAGTGAAGTAGCCTGAAGTAGTCTCCTTCTTATTTGCATCTCCAGAAAAAGAATAGATTTCTGAAATTCAGAACAGCTTCCACCTTATCAGTAAAAAATAACTACAGCACCTCTCTAATGCCAAAAGATCTGCAAAGAAGTTAACAGGGTTTTCTCTAATACTTCTCTTTGCCCTAATGTCCTCTCAACTTGAGAGAAGTCATGTTCTGCAAAAAGTCTGCACGCATCTCCCACCAATGAATCCCAAACTAATTTTCAACATGATTTTCAACATAACTGCAAAAGGAACAAAACCTAACAAAACCTGACGTGAGAAGAGACAGTCCTGAATGTGTTGTAACCAATGCAATGTTCTCTGTCACCCCAACAAATTTTCTGTCAAATTCATCCTATGTAACACACTGGTAATCTCAATACACTTTTTTGATTGCGTCACAATCTCTTAGATTAACCAGCAATAAAAATAAAATAAGATGATGATAAGATGATAAGATACTATTAGACAAGACTGTAGTCTACATCAACCTGAAATTCCAAGAGCTGCATATTTATTTAACACACAAGGATATTTCAGCCTAGAGGAAACCACCACTACTTTGATCTTCTGTCATTCTACTGCAGTGAAAATACCTCCCAAATTACAGCAATGAAACAAGAAATATTTCCTATAGCCAGCTCCTGGCACATTTACCACTGTTTCTCTCTGGCTTGCGTAGAGATGCCTTCAATGCCTGAGTTTCTTTACTACTAATACTAACTGGTAATCACCAAGACTGTTAAAATAAGTGGTTTGGGTTTTTATTTCCGTTTCAGCATTAACCTCCATTTCCAGAATATTCTGTAACTGGAAATCTTTGGTTTTCCTGTTCTAGGAAAAAAAAAACCCAACAGTTTGACAAGACCATCCTTTCTCCACACAGCCCCATGTTTCTATCACCTCCTCCTCCTCCCCCCTCTTCAGCTGAGGATCAGCAGCAACTGCTACAAACAATCCACTTTTGGCTTGGATTCTCACAAAGTGCTCAGACCTAACAGTATGAAGCACACAAAGAGGAAAATCTGTCGCTGATCCAAAAAGCTTCCCAGCAAAGCTACAACACTGCAAGTCACACCACAACATATATTGTATCTAGGATGATTATTTTTCCTTGTGATCTCCAGCCACTCCACCTCAACCACCATCTAGAAAAGCCTATTCTCTTGTCATGTTTCAGGAGTGGTTCACCAACAGCCAGACCCAAGTGATTAACTGTCCACATTGACAGCAATCCTCTTGAACTGAGCAGTCAGATGGTCTCAAATGGACCTTAGGCAAAAAATAGCCTGAGGGCATCAGATATGCTCAATCATCTGATGAATGCATTTTCTACAGAAAACAAATTTCCAGTGTGTTCTCTGTAATATTTTTACACTCATTTATCAAATGAAATTTAAAACTCTCCTCTTGAATAAGAATCTTCTATCAAGACCTTCATTCCCAGGGAATCACGATAAACGTTTACAGTGGGGTAAGATCAATGCACATGTTGCACAAAGCTCTCAAAATCCACCTGTGACTGCTACGTATCTTGTACTATTTTGTGATGTTTCTGACCGCTATGTTAACCGTCTTCTGTTACTTCCCAAAGCTTCACCTATCACCCATTAGAGACCACCCATTTATTAGCTTGCAAAAAACACAGTCCGAGTAGCGACATCAATATTTGCGAACTACAGCTGTTAACAACCAAGACAAACTTCTGTGAACATTAGTGCTGAATCCAAGCACCACCAGCAGATGTCTGGAGACTGTGGTAGAAAATCACAGAGCAGATTGCACACAAATCATTCCTGCAGTATTTACAGTATTGTTCAATAAAGAAAACTTCAAATGTTTACTTCTTTGCTTCCAAAATGGAAAGTAACTGTCTCATGTTTTATAGAGAGATTTCAAGGCATGTGTTTTCTCTTTGTACCTTTCTCTTTTTAGTAAAAGGCTTGAGACTATTAGGGGGTGGCAAAGACAGTAGTCCATGGGCAGCAAGGCTGCTGCAGCACCATGTCCCCAGGCTGACCCAGCAGAGACAGATGTTGACCCCTAACAGACACAGATGCAAACATACACATGCAATATACACACGGTGGTCCACACAGCTATACAGGAACACAAATCCCCACTAACTGGCCTTAGACACTACTAGTACCTAGACCCTGGATCCTCACTTGCTTCAAACAGGACTTCCAGTTGATCTGTGGACTTAAGGTTGATTCAAAACATGTCTCCCAGGTTACTTATCCTACCCACTGGCTAGTCTAGCTTGATATTGACTACCCATTACACCTTGATATATGTAGACCTGGCATGGCCAAACATTGTGGTTTGACAAGCCACCCATTTCCATGTCATCAGCCTCTTTTAGCCCATGCTCTATTGTCCCAAGAGTATTCCTCCCTTAACACCTTGAGCCCTGTGGTGGACTGACCTTTGCTGGCTGTCCAGTGCCCACCCAGTCACTCTCTCACCACCTCTCCTCAACAGGAAAGGGCATGAAAATATGACAAAAAAACCCCTTGTGGGTTGCAATAAGGATAATGAGATGGCTCACCAAGTACTGTCACGGGCAAAACAGACTCAACTTGGGGAAATTAATTTAATTTAATGCCAATAAAAACAGAGGATAGTGAGAAATAAGATACAGTCCTTCCAGAACTACTCCAGTATGGGTCTTTCCCATGGGCTGCAGTTCTTCAAGAACTGCTCCTGCATGGGTCCTTTCCACAGGGTACAGTCCTTCAAGAACAGACTGCTTCAGCATGTATCTATCACAGGTTCACAGCTCCTGCCAGGAGCCTGCTCCAGCGTGGTCTCTCCCATGGCTGCAGCCTCCTTGAGGACACATCTACCTGCTCTGGCATGGGCTCCTCCATGAGCTGCAGAAGGACACCATAAACTTCACCATGGGCACTCTGGTGCCTGGAGCACCTCCTCCCCTCTCCTTCTCTGGCCTTGGTGTCTGCAGGGCTGTCTCTCTCACACTGTTTCACTCCTCTACTACACTGCTGCACAGCATTTTTACTCTTTCTTAAACATGTTATTGTGGAGTTACCACCAATACCACCGGGGGCCTCGGCTTTGGCCAGTGCTGGACCTGATTTTGGAGCTGGCTGGAATCACTTGTGTGATTTGTGGAGCAGCTGCTGATCTCTACTCACAGAAGCCACTCCTGCAGTCCTCTGCTACAAAAACCTTGCCACATAAATCCAGCACAATCCCATTCTGCAAACTCCTCCTGATGGGTGTCACAGCTGGAACATGTTGTAGACAAATCTCCTGTGACAGCCCCGGAGCTGGGGACTCCTCCCTCTGATGAGTTTACTGAGATCCTCTGCTCCTGTCTCTGAACTTTGCTGTACTCCTGGGGATAAGCCCTTCATCACACCACCTCACCCAGGCTCTACCTGCATAACCCTACTAACCAGACAGAGAAAATGAGGTAACTGTCAGTTATGGGGAACTGCTGAGTGCTATGCTGTAACTTCTGGCAATGGCAAGCAGTGTTTTGGAAATTCTTGTTTGTGCTAACTAGCTGTGACCAGCAATTTTGTTTTTTTAAACATTAAATGCTCTGTTAAAATAAAGTGATCTGTCAGGTAAACAATATTCAGGACTGCAGACTAAACATGTTATATATTAATTGAAAGCCTAACTATTTTCCATTTTTTGTTTTAACATTTCTAATATACTGAAGATTTCTATGAAACTCATGAAAAATTATCACAGAAAAAATACTGGCATTTTAACACAGTCTCGCAGAATCTTGTGAAAAGAAATAACAGCAAATTTTCAATTTTGTACAGCTTCATTATATACTAAATCCAGTCTCTGGGCTGTAAATGCTGGATGAAAGGCCTGAGTCATCTGGCTGCTGCACACCTGCTGTAAAACAACCGCACAGTTCAAAACCAGTGAGAAAGTTCTCTTGGCTTAAGTTTCTGTTAGTAGACTTCATGCTGAATTATAGAAAGTTTGTCCAGCTCAGGAGGTTTGCATCCTGACAAGGTGAAGGGTCTAGAGCACAAGTCTTATGAGGAGCAGCTGAGGGAACTGGGGGTTGTTTAGACTGGAGAAAACAAGGTCCAGGGGAGACCTTACCGCTCTCTGCAACTACCTGAAAGAAGGTTGTAGCAAGGTTTGGTTTATTGGGGATTGGTTTATTATCCTAAGTAAAAAGTGATAGGGGAAGAGGAAATGGCCTCAGGTTGTGCCAGGAGACATTTAGATTGGATATTAGGAAAAATTTATTTACCAAAACGGTTGTTAAGGATTGGAACAGGCTGCCCAGGGAAGTGGTGGAGTCACCAGCCCTGGAGGTGTTTACAAGACATGCAGATGTGGTGCTTAGTGACATGGTCTAGTGGTGACCTGGCAGTGCTAGGTTAACAGTTGGGACTTGATGATCTTAAAGATCTCTTCCAATTCTATGATTCTCTGATTTTACCTCTTCTCCAGTTTCTTATTTCTTCACTTCTGAGAGCACTATACCAGTTTGTCCCAAGCTCCTTTCCATTGCAAACTCAGCGCCTGTGCTCTCACTCTGCCTTTGGACAGTCACCACCACCCATACATGTGGTAACAGGGAGCTTGTCCCTCAGTATTTGGTAACAGCATTGCCAAGTGGGTATTTCTAAACTTCCCAGGGTATCTCTCCATGCATTCTGTTACACAAAAGGTATACTGACAACTGCACCATACTATGCTGCAAATCATATAACACGTCAGTTCATATCCACCTATAAAAGTATTAGCCTATAAAGAAAAAATGAAGTATATGGTATACATATAAGTAACAACTTATAAAAACTAGAGTTTGAACTACAAGTTAGTGTAGCTACAGATGTCTGAATATTTAAAGTACTTAGTGAAGAAATAAATATAAAATAATATAGTATTATGGACATCTCATAATCGTAAATTTCTCTTAAAATACAAACAGATTAAAATTCATTTATTTTTAGCTACAGTACTTCATCAGTAAGTAGAAGCCTACATTTTAATACTCAATTTAGTTAGTCTCTGCCTTATCCAGGACTTTTTGTATCGAAAGAAAGAGGCATCACTGGAAATCACTTGTGCCCTTTCTACTACCAGCTTTGCAGTCACACTGCAAGTCCAATGTTTATTCACTCTTACTACTTCGTTTAGATAAAAAGTATACAATTTTGTGCAGCGTGTCTTAGAGAGGAGTTCTGAACACAGCCCTTAGAAAGACAGCAGAAAAGTAAAGAGTAAAAAAATCCCAGCAGATTACTCCTAGCAACAGTGACAATTCTAACAGTCCAGGTTTTCAGAAGTAGACTCTAGCAAATTAATAGCACCTTCACTATATTTACTGGCAAAAAATGTATTTGAACCCTGAAATTACAGCTAGAAAAAAGAATGATTCGTTTGATCATTTGTTTGCAATGTATGCAAAATAAAACTACCTTGTCCCATGAGACTTAGATGCTAAGGTCTCATGCAGCTAGTAGTAAAATGTCATTTCTAAATTACTTTTTTTTTCCTAACACAAAGCAATTATTTGAGATCTCATCATAATGGTGCAATACGAATTAATTAATGGACTGCTCAGAAGTCAGTAATTGTGACTCCATTTCTTTCTGTAAGTGCAAACAATTTCCTTGCTGTTTCAACAAGGCTGTATTTTCTTAAGAGGTATTTTCTTGAGAGAAATAATCTGAAAATGTAGATAAAAACTGGATGCAATTTTAAATTAAGTTTAGTTAAATTCTTCCTGTAATTCAAGAATCAGGAACAGAAGAAAGTTTGGGGATGTTAAGAATTGGAACAGGGGGATCAGGGAAGTGGTGGAGTCATCAAAAACAAACAAAAAGATTCAGTGATGAAATGAAAACATCAATTAAAAACAGAAATGTAGGATACGTGGAGTAGAAGAGAAAAATATTTAGCAAAAATCAAGATAAATGAGAAGTTATAAAGCATAAAATCTGTTAGGTGAGTCTAAAATATTGAGGAAGTATTTATGGCAGAAAGCCAGATAAGTTACAGCATATGAGGAACAAAACAAACCTTATGCATACCACAGGCCCATCAGTAGATATAAACACAGAGACGAAAAGAATGTTAACAATACAGTTCAGGATATATTTCTGTTCCATTTAAAGAGGAGGATATTTATGAAAGTCTCTCTAACTTACTACCGACTGAAAAAAAGGTTTAGCCATGTCTGCTCAACACTAGCTTCATGAAATACTAGATGAGAACAGCTTGTACCTGCCAGGTCTGGACATGGATAAGATGTTAATCTTCAACTGATCTTAAAGCACTGACAAAACCACAGAAGAATGGAAGTAGCTAACAAAAGGAATTCCTGTACATGTTGACTGTCGCAATAACAAACTTACTCATTATCAAGATATTAATTTTCACTGTTATTATCCAAAATGAGAAATAAAAGCTGTCTGAATAACAAAAAAAACCCCTAAATATTGTGCCATCTGGATGCAGACACTATCAGTATGGTATCCATTGGTACAACTTTACAATCAGATTATTTTAAGACATAAGAACACATCAAGAACAGTGGAACAGTCACTATTTTCACAGAATTGTGGCACAGGAGCCTTCAGGAAGCAAGCTAAAATCATCCAAGACTAATGTCACAAGGAAGGAACAAAGCTACTAAAAATAAAATTAAGAAACGTTATACCAATCTGTGATTATAGAGTAATTTGCATGTTTTCTGTTACTACTTGAACATGTTACAAATTCTGTGTCTGCAAAACACACACGTATATATATGCACATACATGTACATGCATATGTGTACACAGAAAATGTATTTATAACCCAGCTGACACTCTTAGATCAGTTATCCACATCCAAGCAAAAGTTCAAATCACACTTACCCCAGTATACGGTTCATTCCATGCCTAGCAGCATAATGGAGTGGAGTATTGTGCTGGTAGGTTTCTCCATAAGAAGTATTTGGGTCAAGAGTTTCTTTTAGTTGAGGGTTGCTCTCATATATCTGGCAGGCCAAGTTTTCATCTCCATTTATAAGAGCTTTGCGGAATTTGGTGGTTGTATTTCCCATGTTGCTCTCCTAGCTATCAACGGCACTTTTTCCTTTCCCCTTCATCCACTTGTTGTACGGTTCTGTAACATGCTTCACAGCCTAAAAAGACAAACAATATTTCAGTTATTCTGTAAAACACTTTTCCCTAGATGAATTCACCCGGAGCTGCACTGAAAGCAGGCATGTGAAGAAGTATATAGGGCCTGTAAACTCTACTCATGAATTGCTGAAGTCCTTCTAGGTAAATACCCCCAAATTCCCAATTCTTCATAGATTATTTCCCTGATAAGTTCTGCAGTCGTCACTTCTACTTGGAACACACAGAAAAGAAAAAAAATGGCTAATATCCACATGTGTTAGAAGACAGGGATGAACAATGAATTTCCATAAAGGAGAAGTGAATTAGAAATTAGAAGCAATTTCAAAACACCATAGAATGAAAGCAAAATTCTTCAACAAGGATGTAAAACACTTCAAAAGCATGCAAGAAAGCAGACATCAGTTTAACTTCTACTCAAAGAAGATCATATAAAAATGTGCTTGAAGCACCTGTGATTGTGTAGGTGGCTGTGAACAGCACCCTTTTGTGCCAGCTCCGTGAATGCACATGAACACAGGAATTACCATGGACCCATCTTAACAGTTCTGCTAACCAGACTGTCCTGAACACCTAATCCCACAACAGTGAAGGGGTCCATACAACGTCAGGCATTACGCTGGCCCAAACCAGCTGCACCTCACAAGAACTTCCCAGCTGCCATGCTCCCCAACCTCTCACCTGTATCTGACGGAGGGGGCCAGCAGACTGAGTTGCGTAAAGACAGGGCAGACAGAGCATCTCCGCTCATGGACGGGACAAGAGAAGCTCATCAGGTTGCGCAGTCGGAAATAGCACACATTGGTTTATGTCAGAGGGACAGACAGAGGACTCAGCACCAGGCTGCAGCTGGTAGCACAGTGAACCTTCTGGGACATCTCTTTTGTGTGCGAGTCATCCCATCCAGACTGCTCCATGCCAGACCTTTCATCCCACAAAGCACACACTAGGATCCAAATATGCCAGGCACAGCAGGTTAGGAAACTGAGATTTATTATATTGGGCACATAGAATCAGGGGTGGCAGGAGCTGCTATGTGCCCACTACCTTATATTCAACTTGCTGGGCCTATCTCAAAACTTCTATTTCTATTTGGCTTTTCCAGCACAGTTATTGGTGCCCAGACAGCCTTACAGACAGAAGAAATAGAGGAATCCAAGGGGGCTAGAGCTGCAGAAAATCCAAGAGAATGAGGATGCGGATGCAAATTCTGTGAAAAGGATTTGGAGAGACCTGGGAAGAACTGCAATCAATTATTTTTGTTTCCCAGAACAGTCCCCTCACGAGCTGCTTTCAGCTACTGCTGCGAACTTACTTGTCATGTTGCATCCCCAGTCTTACTATAGCTTTGCTCAGATCCCATTCTGCGTGAAATCCTACCAGTAGGAGTCTTGCACTGTTACCTCTCTGCAGCTCCTCTGAGAGGTCATTTTGTGAAGGGCAAGGAAAAGACCTCTTTAATCCTAGTCTCACCAGTGGCCATCAAGGCCGTTCAAGAAGGAGAGTGATGGCCTTGGTGGCCTCCACTTTCATCCCTTTTTCCTACAAAACCTTGGTGAGGCAACTCTTATTTTGGAGTTGTTGCATCCTGTCTTTTGATGTCCTTTGCATGAAGTAACAGTGACACTGCCCAATAGTCGTAAACAAATTGTCTACATTCTTCTCTGTGATCAGTTTCCTAACAAGCAACTGTATTAAGCAGCCAAACGTTTCTCATAATAATAATAAAGTAGAGGCTCAACTAGAAGTAAATGCACACCCTTCACATGTTCAGTTATATAAACAAACCAAGGTCCAGATTCTTCAATCACACTAATGATTCTGCAGCATTTGGTATCTTTCCATAGTCTCTGTATTTTAAACACACAGATATGTTTATATTCTTCAAGAAACCCCCTGCATGTTCACACATGTCACAGCTCTAGGTGCTGTAGATTAATGTGTTTTCAGATGCAGAAACAGCTGCATTACTCTAAATATTGGATAGTTTGGGGCTTTAATGAAAGACTGTAAAAAAAAAAAAAAAAGAAAAATTCTACACTCTTTTCAATCATCCAGCAGTTCCTATTACCTTCAACTGTTAGGATCTCAAAAACAACTCGAAAGAATGATTTTCAGTCAAGTTTGTTAATAAGATTAGTTCATGGTATTATATTGTCAATCCCTATCCACCACAAATAGCTCTCAAGACTATAAACTAAATTACACGAGAACGAGTGCTTGAAAGATACAATGTTCCTAGAATCTTCATGAAAATCAATACTAAAGATCCCACTAGTGCCCATAACAAGAAGAAAAGCACAAAACCTTCCGTCGTTTGAAAACAGACGGTAAGAGCACCAATTGCCCTGCACTTATTTCTGGAAACCAGCACATGCCAACGGTGCTGCCTCTGGCCCCAAACTGGAACATGGAACAAACCACGGTGGGGATGAGAAAGGGTGCAGAGAGGAGGAGGAGGAGGTCGGGTGGTGAGGTCAGGCAGCCCGCGGGAAGCCGGGTGTTGTGGTCCTGACAGCAACATGGATGCTTAACCCCCGCACCCCCCCCCGGTCAAAACAAAA
>WTSP01021548.1:12217-32329 GCA_025331215.1 Actenoides lindsayi | reverse complement strand
CAGCACACACAAAACACACATCACCTCATGACGTCACGCACCCCGCGGGACCCCTGGTGTTGTGGTTCTGACCGCAACGTGGCTGCTTCACCCCCCACCCCCACCCCGGCAAAGAAAAAAGGCAGGAAAAAAAAAAATACAAGACCCCTGTGGGTTGAGATAAGGAGGTTTTAATACAACACTGCAACAAGATAAGAAACAAAAAAGTGTGACAGTATTACTAACGATGAAACATACATAGAAAGCAGCGAGGGCTGACGGACCGACCACACCGCGCTCGTGCCCCGCCTGGCAACTTCAACCGGGTCTCCGCACCCCCGGCTTTCTGCACCGGGCAGGACGTCGGCAGGGTACAGGGTAACACCTGCGCTGGGTGAGAACCCCTTCCCAGCTCTGCTGAGCATTAACACTGTCCTGTTCAAACCCACAACTGGATTTGAATAGGATAGGGCAGGGTGGGTCTGGGTGCTAGTGTTGAGGTGTTGAAGGGAAGATGTGAAGGGCTGGGTTTCGGCACGGGAAGCTGCGGGGCTGCGTAGGGTGGCCCTGCACAGCTGAAAAGCTCAAGTTACCACAGTGCAGAAAAGGGAAAAATTGGAAACGTCATTAATTCTACTTCACACTGAACACACTTTATTTTTGATGGAGTATGGATATATCAGATGGTAGCACAGTCTTCAACAACTGATAATATAAAAGATGTAGGCACGTTGCTTGAACTATCAGCACTGGACCAGGCTGCCCAGAGAGGTTGTGGAGTCTCTGTGTCTGGAGACTTTCAAAACCTGCCCGGGTCTGTTCCTGTGTGGCCTGCCCTGGGTGTTCCTGCTCTGGCAGGGGGTTGGACTTGCTGATCCCTAGAGGTCCCTTCCAACCCCTACCATTCCGTGATTCTGTACGTTATCATAACCTCTGGGAATTTTAGGAATACGTGGCATGTACTGCATAAGTCACTGAACAAAACAGGGACATCTGCTTCCATAAAAGAAGCTTACAGCTTCTGTGCACAATGAAGGGTTATGTATGATACAGACATGATATAGAAAGGTGAACCACGTAAAAAGAGTGAAGCACTTGTCTGCATAACAGGACTGCTATCCAAATAAAAAGATTCTTAGTCAAAAGGAAAGGAAGAATTTGAAGAAGGCTTTTGAACCAGAGGAATGATGGGACTTGAAACAGACACAAGTGAAGCTTCCCGCAAAAAACAAGAATCAGCATAGAGGTGTTGAAAATTTAGCAAATGGCTAATGTAACTATAATCATTGCATCATCAACACAGAATGAAAGATGACAGAATGGGGATAGTCCATGAAAGCCCTTCAGGTGAAGGCGAACAGCTTATATTTGATGTGATAGCACAAAACTAACCTCTGGAAGAATGCAAGGAGAGAAGTGACAGTGTCAAAACTAATCCAGAAAACAATTCTTTACTGAAAATACATAATGTCATAAACTGTACTAATGCCTTTCGCCTTTATACGGTATTCACAAGGTCCTTCATCTTTAACACAAGCATTAGCTTTTCATGCTTTGGAAATCTGGTGGGCCATACTGTAGTTTTCTCTTCTGAATTAGCCATTAAACACGTCAGAAGAAAGACAGGGGAGTTGCTGCCTCTGTACCCTGGCTGTAACAGTTGGCTTCCAGCAATTCTGAAGTTCAGAAGAAACCAAGATGTGACAGCTGCTGTCTCTCTCAAGCTGCCATGGTTCATGATTGCTCTGCTGTAAAATATTCAGGATCTGCCCATTTGCAGTCTTCAGTTCATTTTTCAGCTAATAGGCCAACTACCTCCACCACCGAAGAAGCTGTTCTACTTCAACTGAAGGAGAAAAAGGACTAAATATGAGCTGATGCAACAAATGTCTGAAAGGGGCTCAGTCTGCCTTCTCTTTGTGTTGTTTTTTTCCATTAAGAGCTTCCAACCTGTTCTGTGTTCTCAGAGGAAGCTAACAAGGCCAAAGCTGGAACCAGGCAGTGATTCAGAGAAAGGAAACTTGGTTGATTCTTTCAACCTTTCATTTAATGTTTTTGAAGGTGAAGGGTATGTAATATATTTATCTCCTCCTGACAAGAAGGAAATGTATGACAGGGAAGGGGCCTGGAAGGTCCGGCCACTCTACAGCCTCAGGGATCTGGAGAGCTCTTGTGGGCTGAATACAGGGGTTGCTAAAGCAGTTTCAGCAGCTCCCAGTCTCACATGAGTAGTCTGCAGTGTTGATGTCACTCATCTTGCTTTGCTGTTTGTGTAAATCTAGAATTCAAACAGGCTATTTTTTTCACGTGCTGTATTACATAATGACAAATATCATAATCTTTTATACCAAAGAATGCAGGAAACTATATAATATCCCATATTATTTCAGAATTCCAAACATCATCAATCTCATTCAAAACTAGAAACCGTATTTGCTAATCTACTGTTGCCTACTAAAAGTTCCAGCTTAAACAAAAACTACACAACCCACCTTACAGTCTAAGGAAAAATTCTTACAAGCTCGGTCACTGGCATCACTTCTCTGCTTTGGCAACAAAAAAAACTGCTCTGGACTTATTATCAGCACTGCTAACAGCAACACTTTGACAGCATAGCTCTATAAGCACTTAACAAAGAGACAGCCAATCTCATAGGAGCTTGCAGACTGAGTACAAGACAAAAAAAGGATGGATGCAGAAAGACGTTAGTAGAGCAACGTAACAAGGAGATATTGAGAGCAGTTGCACCAGCTGCCCAATTACTATTGAGCTTTCCATGGGCATCATCACAGAAGTTAAGTTTGAAGAAGGACAATTGTAATGGCTTAATAGGATTTTAGAAGCGGTTCCTCCTTTGAAATACTGCCATGGTGCTTGCTAGAAGTTTATCATGAATGATAAAATACTGTACAAGTGAGATCAGGTAAGTATTTTTGAAACATCCTACCTCTAACACCCATTTAGGAACCACGTATTGAACACACAAGTCTTTGATGAGATGAAATACCTCTCTCGATTTACCTGTGAGTTGCTTTAATCATGAAGCAGAATTAGTCTCTGAACCTAGCACTACCATGTGATCATAGAGCAGCTGCTCCATATCTTGGGGGATAAAGAAAAGGCAGGGAGACATACTGTACTACACTGCACTGCTGAGGACATCTATCAAAATCAGTAAAAAAATACCAGGTTTAACTATGAGAAGGAAACGCTATACATTTCTTGCACCAAGAAAATCTATTACCTGTATAATGAGCAAAGATCAGCAAGAGATCTAATAATCATTTGCAACCGTTATTTTACAATATAACACTGTGTAACTCCACAGTTTAACACTACAAAATTGGAGTAAGATTTGCAGCTTTAAAAAAAAGTGCACTTCTTATTTGACAAAAGTATTTTTTCATATGAACTATGAGAAAGTTATTGTTGAACAGCTAAGTGAGCCAAGATCAAAGAAGTAAGACTTTACATAGCCCCTCATAATTAAATCTTAATATTATTAAAATAAAAATGTGACTAGAGTTAGTGCACATTACATGGTTTCTTCCCCTTTGGAAAGACAAGTGATAATGAACCACTTACGCAAAAAGCATACAGAAAAAAACACCTGTTTTTCAAAAGCACTTGGCTTTTGCTGGAAGTATAAAATACCAACTTGCCTTCCAAAACCACCTTCTGTTTCAAGCACAGTTAGCTCAAAAGGTAACTATTTTATTTGCTTTGCATATTGCAGTTAAATGGCTCATTTGTAAAAGCTGAGTTTCTAAAATATTTACCGCAGAGTCTGCCCTGCATTATAAATTGTAATTTATTGCAGAAAGGAATCATGAACAGCTTTGTGGTTTAGAAGAAAACCTCGTGACCAGGTATACTTCAGAGATGTGATGTCAGTGATTTTAATCCTCGTTACTGGGACAGACTAACACAAATAAAGCAAGTCAAAAGTTATGTTCCAAAACTCTCAGGATACAAAGTCCTATCCCAAACACAGTAGAAAAAGCCCCTACTTTATATATGGCTGGCAGAGATGTCTGTAATTAAGATGTAGCAGAAAAAGTTAATTTTTTACATATTTATAGTAAAGATTTAGATTTGTCAAATTTTAATTAATGTCTCTTTCTGTATACCCGCCTCTGAAAGAACATTTCTGCAAAGTAACAAATGCATTAGCAAAGCTTGAGAAACAGGTTATGGAAAAGTGATGGTGGAGGGGCTGGTTTTGTTTTCATTTGTTTGTTACAGTTGGTTTTTTTATACACTGAAATATTCTGAGGTTTGCGCCAAAAGTTCTGAAGTCATCAACAGGAAGTGATGAAAGCACCTCAGCCACTTTAAACCTCTGTTAATGGAGCTTGACATTATCAAATTCAGTATTACATTTTACACATCAAAGTGCACAGGAAAGCACAGACCAAAAAAATAACTGATAGGCCAACATCTCACCCTTTGTAGAATGATCACCAACATCTGCGTTCTAAATACTGAGGTTGCAAAGTGACAATAATGTTGAGAGCTGACTTGAATAAAACAGTGTATGGTAGTGAATTATTTCCTCATTTATGTGTTTGCAGGATAGAGAATCCAGTGATTTATGTTACAATCTTTTTATGCTGGCATATGTACGCACAAGCAGAAGGCTTAAAGTTATTGCTCCACTCAGTAATTTGAGACTGACTTCTCAGGCCCAAAGACTGTCATCCAGGTGAAGTATTTTCTTTCAGACACATGCCTTTCACAACTCATTCGTGGAGAAAAAAAGGATTTGGAGCATGGCTTTGGTTTTCTTTGCATTCACAAACTTACAGCAATGCAGCAGGAGCAGCTGCAGCAGAGACCAGCAGCAGTTATCACTTCAAAGAAAAAATTCTATGTAGATGTAATTGCTACATTGATTGTGATGGTGTTGTCTACAGTACCTGCATTCATCATCTACATGAAATGTGATAAACCCACTGTGGGCTAGGTACTCTCACACATCAGGAGAGACAAGACACTGTGCAGCCAAACCAAAGGTATACTGTGAGAGATGAAGACAGCATCCCTGCAGATAGCCAGGGGAAAAAAGTCCAGCGGCACAAGTTAAAATGAGCATCTGTTTTGGTGCATTCTGTTTCGTTTGGTTGGGTTTTTTTATCCTTAAGGAGCAGTTCAGTAAGACACAACAAGAGTTGGCATTCTATAATTATGCACTGGAATATCCAATAGTCTCACCTGTAATTGCAGATCATTTCATATTCATTCCAGGGCACCACGTCTTAAAAAAAAATAATTAAAATAACAACAAAATCCTCAAAGTTCTCTGAAGTCCAGATAATACTTCAGAGATGTTCCCAAAGCAAACATCTGTCAAGGCCTTAATAACCTGATTTAATTTGCTGTGCCTTATTTATGGATACAAGAGAGATATTATCCTTACTGTTCTTCCTAGGGTCCAGTCATAAAATACATACTCTTCCTTAGACTAACCAAATCTAAAATAATATAAAATATCTGTACCTAGTGTAACACCAACACTACTACCCTAAGACATCCTCTTTCTAGATCAGAAGGTGAACAAGCACAAAAAGGAATGTTTGGCATTTTATTAGATTAATTCAAACTCAAGACAGACATGCTTGGCACTTTAATCTCAAGCATATTGTTTGCTTTAGTATAAAAAGCTTACTATAGCCTGTTCCACCGACTAACTCGATACACTTTTGATACAGTGCATAAAACACTGTTAGTCCAATAACTGTCTGTAAAAGTGATTTCTCTACCACAGGTCAATGCTGAGAGCAGCAGTTTTTCATCAAGCAGAAGTGAACAAATAACACTCAGTGATAAGCTAAATAATATGAACCAGAGCCTGGCAATGTTCTTAAGCAGTGTAATGCTCTCACGTTGGCAGCAGAATAACCCAGTTCAGGCAGTGTAACGCTAATGGGATTGTTTTCTCCTTACCCTCACACACATATCGTGCCTGAGGGGTCATCTGGGATGGAAGCCTCTTTGCAGAAAAGACTCAAACATGCTTTAACTGTAAGATAAGCAACAACTCAGCTCAATTCAGTTAAAGTCAAATGTGTCCCCTTCCACATTCAGCAGACAAAGAGAACACGGAGAAACCACTGCCAAGAGTTACAAGGGGATAGCTTACAGAGTAAGGGACTGATGGGATAAACAGACTGACAGTGTATGGAGCAAAAAGTCTAAGGAAATTTGCGTTCCTGTCAGATTGATCTGCTTAGAAAAACTGAGGGTAAAGACAACCAGTACCGGAGAGCACTGGTAGGACACAAAGCAGGAATGAAGACGGCGATGCAAACAGCTATAGAAAACCCTACATGGACCTTGACTGACCAATCTACATAGGGTGCAATGCACCTTGACTCTGGCTTGACTGAGTCCAGGATGTATTTTTCAAGTACGTTGGCTCAGCTTAACACAATTTAAAAGCCAGTTAATATTCAGGTAAACAAGTTTGAAAATGCAGTGCTGCCTAAAGCCAACTTTCTGGAGACCCTCTGGTAGAACCAGGCCAGCCAAAAGCTTTAATGTTAACATCATTTTCAGTGGCAGTAAATTGATACAATTGAAAACAAAACTTTTTGGCTGCCAAGGTATATCCACAGAATGTAAAAATAAAGAGGATGGCAATGCTGAGTTGCTCAGAAGCACAGTACTCCATGGTACAATCTGAAAATCCCTTATACACTTAGAGATCTTAGCCTGTTCATGAAGCACAAGTCTCTCAGTTTGAGGAAGCTTTTTAATAGGAAAGAGCATCAGTTGGTAGGGTCACACTGTTGCTGAATCTTGGAAATATAAAAAAAGGCCTACAGGGTGGCTCTTAAAAAGCAAGGACAGGTAGGACACAAGGTGAGCCAACTGCAATCAGATTGTACGTAGAAAGTATCGTTCCACCACTTTCTAAAAGCATACAGCTGCATTTAGAAATAATGAGCATCTGAAGTCAGTGCATTTCAAAAAAACAAAAGCCCTACTGGTTTTATAATCAGCAATGTATTTTTAATACTGTAAAAATAAAAAGGTGACAAATAAACTATATTTTTCAATGTAGAATCTGCCAAAATAGCCTGCATTTCAAATCGTCAGAGGAAGGCAACAATGACAGTAAGCTACCACTGACTCCTGACTCCTAACCACACTACTCTGTAGACTACAGATAGTACACAAGTTGCATGTTCTGAATCAACTAAGCAACAGTTACTGTAGTTTCTCTATTATTATCCAAATAAGTGAAATCACCAAAAAGAACATTACACACCATTTCAAGGAATAGGCAATGTATGCAGTGTTTCCTATTTCCACTCAAGCAAGCCATGCTTTGAAAAGTGACAGAGTACATCTCTGCTTGGTGCATTGTAATTATTTCATAAATATCTGTGGTGCTTTGACCTTGGCTGGACATGAGGTGCTCACTGAGCCGCTCTATCGCTTCTACCACTGCCCCCTCAGCTGGACCTGGGGGAAGAAAAATAAGATGAAACTCATGGGCTAAGACAAAAGCAGTTTAATGAAGAAGGAAAGCAATGCCCCACGTGGAAGCAAAAGAAAACAAAGGTTTATTCCTGACTTCCCATCAGCAGGCGATGTCTGGCCCTTTTCGGGAAGCAGGGCTCCAGACAAGTAGCGGTTGCTCCGGAGGACAAGCCAATGCCCCACCTCGCTTCGATAGTTCATCTGATGTCATATGGTATGGAATATCCCTTTGGTCAGTTTGGGTCAGCTTTCCCAGTCATGTCCCCTCCCAAGTTCTTGTCCACCCCATCCCACTGCAGGGCGAATGTTGAAAAGCAGCCTTGGTGCTGGGTGAGCCCTTCCCAGCAGCAGTCACAGCACGGGGATGTGATCAGCACCTTGCCAGCTCTCTGTGCAAAGCACAGCGCTGGGAGGGCTGCTGTGGGGAAAATTAACTCCAGCTCAGTCAGACCCAATACAGACCTATGGGATGAAACTTTGTGAAATGAAAACATTAAAGAAGTTTCCATTTCTCTGCTGTTCAAAGGGGAGCGAGGAAAGCACATTCAACTGTCAAGAAAGATGACGAACAACGTTCACAAACGTACCGGGCTAGAAACAAACACGGGCAGACTTTCATTGTTTCCTGGAAGCATTCTTACATGCTGGCTTTGTTCTCCACAAAGCTAAAAGACAATGTGACCCCACTGATCTTTCAAAGAGATCTTGATTTTTTTTCAGATGAATGAACAAATCAATTTCCTTTTAACAAAGAGGTAATTTAACTGGTCAGCACTCCTTCAAAGCAGTGCATTCCTTTAAGGTCTATATAAAGAATCCAGGAGATCACTGGATTCTATGCCTAAAATGAGACCGATTCCCACAGCAAAACACTTTTTCTACACAATATTTCACAAGGATTTTACAACATTTCTGAGAACCAACTTTAGGAGCTGTTTAACACTTTCTAGGCCAAGAGGTAGGCATCCTGTTTGTCAAAGTACTAAGTTCCCAGAATCTCAAGAGTCATTACTGCTAAGGAGTCACTCAGGTGACTGCAGTGACAAGGATCCTCACTTGCATCTTATGTATGCCAGGAAATTAGGAACTGCAACTGCTGCACTTCTGATAAAGCATTTAATATATCCACTGGCAAAATTCTGACTCTGGCAGGGAAATGGCAAAAGATATAATGGATCTAATCTAACATTAATTTACACAAACACATAACTTGAAGAAATATTTTTAACTTTTGCCAGAACACTTCCCCTGAAATAGTGGGCTTTTTTCCCCCACTGCATACAAACCACTTAATTATTTACAGAAAGGCTGTGGATAACAAAATTTAATTATAGTATGTCACTTACAGTTTATATTTATGAAGATTATTCTTGACACCAGTGTAATTACAATTAAACACAATCTTGCAGCATGATAATGATTTTTGTCTTCAAGATAGATATCAAGCCAAAGAAAATAGGGAAAGAGAGAATGAAGCCCATTTAAAAAATCCAAAACAACCTGACCTTGAATCACAGAATCATAGAATGGTTTGGGCTGGAAGGAAACCTTTAAGTATCATCATATCCAACCCTCCTAGCATGGGCAGGGACATCTTTCAATAGATCATGCTGTCCAAAGCCCCGTCCAACCTGAGCTTGAACACTTATCCTGGGGCACCCACAACTTCTCTGGGAAACGTGTTCCAGCATCTCACCATCACCATCAAAAAAAAATCTCTTCCTTACGTTCAATCCAAATCTACCCTCTTCCAGTTTAAAAGCATTGCCCTTTGTCTTGTCACAACAGGTCTTGGTAAAAACTCTGTCTATCCCTGCGTTTCTTGTAAAGCCCCCTTTAAATACTGAAATGCCACAACAAGGTCTCCCTGGAGCCTTCTCTACCCCAGGCTAAATACCCCAACTCTCTTGGCCTTTCTTCGTAGGAGAGGTGCTCCAGCCCTAGGACCATTTTCATGGCCCTGCTCTGGACATGCTCTAACAGGTCCCTGTCTTTCTTGTACAGAGGGCCACAGAGCTGGACACTCTGTTCCAGGTGAGGTCTCACCAGAGGAGATGAGAGCAGAGCAGGAGAATCACCTCCCTCAACCTGCTGGCCATGCAGTTCTCCTATTAGTGCTTATATCAGTTCTCCTATTAACATAATCAACATACCCAGTGACTGATGTAGACACTAATACAGTAGGAACGACTACAGTTCTTTGTAGAATACTACTACTGACATTTCCTATGTAAGGCAAAGCATGGAGTCAAGAGAAATGCAAGTTACCAGTCCCTTACTTCGCAAAATCTCACCTGTTTGGCATCAAAATTACATGAAATGGAACAGAGCGTACGGACTTAATGTTACAAAGATTTTCAAGAACTGGTCAAAATAAAGTATTCTATTTTACCCAAGTAATAAAATCTTTGAGACTTTGAGAAGACCTTCAGCTATTTACTTGAAGCTCCTACCAGAAGTAACTGTACAGATTCTGCGATCATAAAATAGCCAGCAGTGCTTGACGGTTAGTGGAACTTTCTCCACCACATCCAGGGGTCATGCTGAAGCTAGACAAAGAGAAAAATAACAGCAGTTCTGCCATTTCTCCTGTGCTCTCACTGCTCCTGCTGGAAACCAATAGGGTAGCGGAAAAAAGCAGCAGGATTAATGAGCCTGGATGGATTGGCAGGAACAAGAAAAAAATCGTAGGAAACAAGGGAAAACAGTCTGCAGTAGTCAGTGGGTGGAAAATGGAAACAGAGAGGAGAAAGGACACTACTAAACCATCATCCATGGGCCATTGTCGTGCAAGCTAAATAAGGTGAAACTAGTTAAATATTCATTTAAACTAAAAGATGTTTTAATATAGGGCCTACACAAGTAGATTGATTTGTTTGTCCTGGAGAAAGAGTCCTTACTCTGGCATTTTTTATTTCTAGGAAATGGCAGAGACTGTATAAGTCTCTTACAATGATTTTTTCTTTTGCTGACACTTTCTCAAGTAGTACGTATCTGTGCTACTTGTCAGTACAATGCTCCAGTCAGGACAACGAAGCTTCTTTCAGAAACAAAGAGAAGCAGAAACAAATGGTTAATATTACTACTGCCCTTCCTGACATCCAAGCTTAAGAAAAACATATGTTACAATGTGCTTTAAACTTAGTGTTTATATTAAAAATCTGAGAAAGATAAGTTAAGAAAGCAGATGTTCTATGACAGAAATAAAATGAATTTTAATTGGACTTCTACGTTATTTTCACAGCTAATATTGCTGAGAAGTTTGGGAGTAGCAACCAGGGAGTTCTTGGCTCACCCCTGCACAGGATACACTTCAGCTCACATGCCCGAAGAATATTAGTGAACATAGACCCACTTTTTTTTTTTTTTTTAAATAAAATTCTTTTAAAAGCCCTGTTACATTTGTCCATTACAATCTTTCTTAAAGAGCAAACTTTGATATAGAACTCATTCTTTACATTCTAAAACACAACATTCAGGTCACCAGATTCTTACATCTTGTATCTGCTGGAACATTTCACTACTGCACCCACTGTTTCTGCTTCTTATTTCTTCTGAAAACAAAAACCCTCTCTGTTCATGCAGAAATATGTCATAACAATAAAAGAGCATCTGTGCTTCAACAAATGTAATAGCATTTGCACTTATTAAAGCTAACCAGTTTGCAGTAGGTTTTCATTTTAAGTTACTGCTGTACTGTTGTAGAAAAACAGGAATGGTTTTTGTTTTAGCGCTTTAGTATGCGGACTACATCACACCACACTTCACTAACTAGCCTATATAATCAAATTATTCTTCCTTAAGACAAAGTCTTTTAAAAATTTTCTTCATCCCCAATGCAGTAACTAACAGCAACTTCCATGAGTTTGGATTAAGCAACATCCGAAGACATCTCTTCGGACATCATCATACAGTTGTGCTAAAAGCTAAGAGAAGGTGGACAAGCAAGGCTGTTCAAAGGTATCTGAGGCAAGATACAATCTCAGCCAAATTTAATGATCTGCAACTATCCTATCAAAGAAATGTTTGACCTAGGTAAATGGCTACCTGATACAGCAAAAGATAAAGAAGTAAAGCAACAGTTTCTGGATGAAAACTAATGCCCTGATTGATGAAAGAATACGTAGTTTTTCACAGAATAAAGAGAGCAAACTTTTGGGTACTAAGAAATGAAGGATCCTTGATGACAGCACGGGCTGGTTTCCCCATGCTTGCCAAGGTCAAGATTTAAATAATCAGAAAGGATCAAGATGGTGTTGAATTTCTAGCAGAATCTTATTTATCTTTTCCAGGGGAATACTGCAGATGTAACACTAGAAAGAGTTCAAAAGGTATTGGAAGAGCTGCAGGAGTTGAATTCTTCATGTTTTAGTTACCTTCTTCTACATGCTACAGAGAAATTTTTTTTCTGGGTTGCAACCTCAGAAATTGATATAATTCATTACCCTTCCCCCCAGCAGTCAGTTCTACATATTACAGAAAGAGCTGCAAAAAGCTTAATTAGACAATGAACAATCTGCTAAGAGAAGAAATGTCTTTAGTTCAGCAACTAAGTGATTGACCTTGTCCTGAAATCAGAATTCTTCCTCATTCATGCTCATTCATGAGTGTTATTATTGCTTGCAACCACAGTGTCCAATCCTCAAAAAATTAGAATAAATTCTTGGAGCCAATATGTTCTTGAGTTAATGGGTTCAACTGATATGCACTTTAGAAACCTGAAAAATTACTTGGCTTCTACGGCAGACTAAGAAAGTAAAAACTTTAATTAGAGCTTTTTCTAGCTACATGACTTATCCAAAAAAAGAGGGATTACAAAAATATTAGACAAGCCTTTAAAAAAATAAAAATAAAAGCAAAACTCACAGGGTTTTTTTCATCTCTGTAGATTTAGGAGGGTTATAGTATCACTTAAAAATTACTTTAGGTCTGACAAAGACTGGGAAGAGTCCTTTGCTGTTTTGGAAGTTAATTTCAGATTGGGGGGAAAAAAAACCCCCAAACTTTGCTTAGGAATAAATATCCAAAATTTTAAATGGAAAAAAACTAGTTTATTCTTACCTTGAAAGTGTTCTATCCCTAACTGCAAGACATTAGCTTATTTCAAGACATCTGCTTAAAGCAAATTGAAGATGATTTTCATTATATATACTCAAACATTATTAATGACAACTAGATTGTTAGAATTGAAGAAGTAATCTCATTTACCACTTCTACTGCTTGTGTCAATGTTTTACTGATTAATATAATTTATTCTGTGCTTTCACAAAGCAGCATTATATCTGGTTTGCAGTAAAATTTCCATTGGTTTTAGATTTCACAAATATGAAATCAAACAGATGATAAATAACTTCTCTACTTTTAAAAGTTGGTCATTACCAATATATGCATTTTTCTTTTCCATTTTATTTCCAAATGTTATAAGCATAGTTACAATAATGGCCATACTGGATCAGATGCTTCTCATCTAATACCTTGCCCAGGATGTTGCCAGCAGAGTACACCAGTGACAAGTACAAAAACTAGGCAAGTGTGAAGTAATACTTTTCTGCAATACTCTCCCAGTCTTTGGCAATTTACCACTTGATGAACTCTTGAGCCAGATGTCCTGTCCTTATATTGGTAACTTGTAATGCATTTGTCTTCTGTTAAATTGTTCAAAAACTCCCTGAACCTATGGAAAATTTTAACAGCCACGGTATTCTGAAATTTCACACCTTAACTATTCATTGTGAAGAAACATCTGTTTTTAACCTGCTACTTGTTAAATTTCATTTTCACTGTCTACAACAACTGAGAGGTAGACAGCAGAAAACTTTTCTTGTTTACGTTCTCCGTTCCACTTGTGATTTTAGACATTTCTATCATATCACCTTTTACAGGTGTCAACCTTTTGCTCTTTTACAGATCGGTTAACCCTAACTCTTGAGGAATGGATTCTGTGCAACTTTTGGGATCCATTCTGCTTTTTATGATCTATTTCCAATGCCACTAACACCTTTTTGAGTTAGGAGACAAGGGGTTGCACGTAACACATAAAATGCATGGATTTACATGGTGGTGGCATGGTCTCTCTAGTTGGACTGATACTAAGGACTAAGCTAATTCAGCTCTTCTATCACTCAGGTCTTCTCTATCACTCCTCCTGAGTGATAATAATCAAGAAAATAACATTCTATATAAATTTAGGACCCATTTTTGCCCCCAATCATGTGAATCTTTCACATTTGGCCACACTGAGTTTTATTTATCATTGTGTCTCTTAAAGTTCTTTGTCAGTTGACACAGTATTTGTAGTATTGTCTAGAGACTCTCATTTCACTACTTACCATCTTTTCCAGATCATTTATCCTCACATTAAACAGGAGAGGTTCTAGCACTGATCTATCTGGGACTCTTATCAGTAACCTCCAACCATTGCAAAAACTGTCTCTTTATTCCTACCCATTTCCTGTCTTTTAACCAACGACTTCTGCACCCAATGGACCCTCCCCCTTTCCCAAAGCTATTTGGACTCCTTAAGACTTCTAAGTAAGGGATCATGTGAAATGCCTTTTGAAAATGCAAGCACATTATATCAAATGCATTTTACCTACTAACTTCTTCAAACAATTTCAGTAAGTTTGTGAGACTAGACCATCCCTTATGATGCTACGTTGAATGTTCCTTGGGACGTCACATTTATCCACGTGTCTGCTAATTTGGTCTGTTATTACATGATTTCTACTAATATTCCAGGAATAGGCATCAGTCTTAGGCATCTGCTGTTCCACAAGCCTGTCTTGGAATCTTTTAAATAAAACTTAATCATGTTAACACACTTCCACTAATCTGGCACCAAGTTAGTTCTTAAGAGAGAGGTTACACATGACAAAATGCAGGGGTTTTGTGGTTTAAATTATCAAACAGTGTACTAAAGAAAACCATATTTACCCTGAGAAAAATAACTTGAAAGAGAGTCTCCAGAGCTTTTCCACAAGACTCAACACAGATTGACAGTTCTGAGATCAGACCTACAAAATTAGACCCTGTCTCTCATTACCAAGTAAGCAAATCTCACTTTGGCAAACGATACTTTAATAAAGAGATGGTGTCTACGCTAATCTCATTTTACCTTGCTTCATTCAGCCAGAATGGAAGAAATCTGTAAAGCGCGTCTAGAATATTGTTTACATTAAGATGGAAGAGTAATATTCTGTCCTTTAAGAACATTGAATTATTTTAGACTTCCCTCCCCATTTTCTCATGAAAGACCTCTCTCACTGAAAGATGCTGGAAAGAATCAGGGAAAGATTGTAGCCAGATGCTGCAAAAGGGAGAGGAAAGCATAAGCAGTCTTGTGTTTTTTCTCCTACTCTGATAATGTTTGTGGTATCAGATACGCACGTCTTGCTTCTCCTTACTCCTCTTTACTTCATAGCAAAAACAAATAGAAGGAAACTTGCCAAAAAAATTGTCCCTCTTCACAATTCCCCTGTTCCCATGCTCTCCTGTAGTCTGTAAACACTGTCACTCTCTATGTTTGCTGGGGAAGGAGGAGACATCTCCTCACAGAAAACTGCCAATGCATACCTTACAAATTTCACTGGACTTCCCACTATGGAGGAGGAAATTCCTCCACTCAGAAACACATTTAAGCATTAAGCACTAATTATACATTCTAATATACCACTTAGGAAATACTTTACTTTTTATGCTTTAAACCAGAGCACTGAGGTCTAAAATCATTATAAAAAGATTTTGATTTGAATTTGACAGTTATGCTGGATCACTGTAGAATCAGATCATCTGAGGTACCAGATTCAAGCATGTTAATGGTCAGACAGTAATACTCCCCACCCTCCCCAGTAAAAGCGTTTGGTTTGCTATCCAGCAGCCAAGATCACCTCATGCCTTGTCCACTAATTCACTTTTGTGTTGAGTCCAAGTATTTGCAGGCTTGTTGGGTTTTTGTTGAACGGAGAGCTAATGCCTTCCCTCTTTCTACAGCCAGTTCCCGTGTCAGCAAGCGTATGTTCTGAAAAGCAGCATTTCCTGGACTTACTTACCCTTTGTTTCTAGTACTGCTTGCCCACAAGCCCACCTAGTATCAAAATATACAATGTGGAGTTAAGACAGCTTGGGCTATGTTCATCATCACCGACTCTGTTCCTTCCACGTCTGCTCCATACAGTTCCCAGGGTCACAAGAAAAGGATGACTGAATATGCTGCAAACATAGCTACCTCCCCAGTGAATCCGGTACTTCTGGTTAGGTAAGGTGACTTTTAGGCCCTCTGTGTCCCTTATTTGCTGCTACATTAGACAGAGAGGTCTAGCAGAACAGAAAGATCCAGGTCACCCTCCTGACTCGGGAGGTGTCAGTGACACTGCACAGGAGGTTTTTTGCCAGCGCTATTTCTGACCGCTGCTCACAAAGTCACAGAGGACATCTGCAGATGGGCTTCCCCCGCCGTGCTGGTGCTGCTGTCGCTAGGACCTGCCTTCCCTTCCCTTCCCTTCACCTCCAGAGCTGGGCATGTACCCTCACAGAAGGGGGTTGTACTTCCATGGCTGCCAAAGGCGGCTGCAAAGCGGTGACGGCAGGCACCCAGGGGAAGGTGGTGCACAGCCACCTCACGCTATGCAATTCAGCTTGCTTACGGAAAAGAGCAGGCTTACCGCTGTCAGTCAACTCACTGTGTCTCTCCTTCAGCCTGACAAGCCCATTCACCTTCTTCTACCATGACTGGTAAAGTTGTTCTTAAGCAGCCTGACCTATTAGGAAAAGTTCAATTATCAATCCAGCATTTGCTAGGCGCTGGTAGAACTTGGATTTGGCTGCCTGAAAGCGAGACAGAAATCCACTGGGGTAAGGTCCAAGAGTACAGATTTTGTTAGAAGAATCTCACTGCCAGCTTCATTGAACACATCCAGGGGAGCAAAAGCAAGCAATTGTAGATGAGACATAAGCTGGGAGAACCAGCTGTATTAGTTTCAGCAGCTCACAGAGTTGTGGTGCTCAGGAATCCCTTGGCGACTACTTCATGACAAACCTGCTCCCGTGCCAATGTAACACACGGCACTTACTGAATAGTTCTTCCTGCTTGTAAAGTAAAAGGCACCAGAAGGAAACCTCTGCCCTCTGAAAAAAAAGCCAAATAACAAACCAAACCCAAGCACGCTTCTTTTTCCCCTACACATCTTGTTCCTGTTGGGCTGTTCTCCTCCCTCAGGTCTAGTTTCCCATTATGACTGCCCAGATCAGTGTGTGACCTCTACCAGACTTCCCTGAAAGCTTCAGGAGTTATACAATCATTTTTACAGTTATTATGAAGCATGCACTTAGCAAGCTGGAAATCTGCCTTCATCTTACTTTTACGACACTAATGTTGTCTGAGAAACTTAAGACTGTAGATTCTAAAGTGGTTTTAATTGACACCAAAGCTGATCCTGCCCTTTTTGTTTCTGATCCACTCCTCCTGTTCATTCATATTCCCACAGTCTCTTGTTTTGTACTGGCACGTGCCTTTCTGACTGCACAGAGAAGCAGAACACCTGTAACTCAGACCAGTTCCTCCTCCTCAGTTTTCCTTCTGGATGCTGATGGTCCAAACGGCCAGAGCACAGCAGCAGTGATAGGAAGGCAGGATTATTTGTACCACTTCATACTGTAAAGAGTGGCAATACTTTGAAAACAGCGTTTGTTCAAACTGAAGTGCAGACAGAAGCAGAAACAGCAGCAATGTGCAAGCTGCGCAAAGGCGGCGGTTGCTGGGGTGACGGAGGCAAGGCAGGAGTACACCGGCACTACCACCTCCGTTCAACTCAAAACAGTTTTCAGGAAACTTCTTTGTAGCCCAGCATTATTTTATCAACTACAACTCTGACAGTGGCAGTGCATTCCGAAGGGGATAGTGGATGGAGCATGGACTGTAGGATGTGGCTGGGTGAAGGGGGAGACTGCAGATACAGAAGCAGCAGGGGCTGCTGTGATCTACACCCAAGCTTGTGCGGGCCCACACCGAGACGCGTACAAAGGAGCATCAAACTCCATCAGGACGCAAACTCCCAACGAATAACTGATACAGCAACCTCACCCTAGCTCTTTCCAAAGAATGTCAGAGCAACTGGTACCTGTGTCCGAGTCCAGTTTGAATTTCATTATGCAAAAAATCAGATGATAGCAGCAGCAGATGCTATTCCAGTTCCTGATGCCAGGCGAGCAAGATCTAGGTGGAAAGACAACTAAAACGACTGTCCAACAGACAGTTAATAGAGGGCAAAGACATCTAAGCTCTGCAACCCAAGCAGTGAAAAAGCTGAAGTGAGACAAGAAGGTACTGGTGAAAGGCGTTTGGTTTGGCCGCAGGAGGCCCAGCAGGACTGGTGAGAACTCTACTAACTTGGCACAAAGTTTTTTGAACAAACACAGTCTTGAAGGCTTCAAGAATTCTGTAGAGGAGGCTGTGGAGGGGAGGCAGGGTGAAATACGTCTACTGCTGGTGGATATGTAGAAACAACAACACTTTATCAATAGAGTTGATATACTCATCAGAGGATTTACGTCTTACGGTCTTCTGAAAATTTCAACAGGCACACACAGCTCTGAAAATCTACCCTGCTGTCACCCTGTGTACTCTTGTCCCGCATAGAAATAACCATGCAGGATATAATTGCATTAAACTACTCTCTAGAAGAGTCAGAAGGGAGAAAAGAGAAATAGACAAGAAGTGAGAGAAACAAAAGAGTATCTGTATTACAGTAAAAGTAAGAAGCATCTCTGAAGCAAGCACTTAACAGCTTAAAGAACGGCTGTGCCTACCAATATACTGCAACAAAAAATTATACCTCCATAAAGAGATGAAATAAAGATAAAAGACTCCTTTTTTAAATGGTGGTTTGTATGAAAAATATATCGTATTGCAGCAGAAGGGCATGAGGCTGGAATGTTCCACAAACCAGGAATGCTGGAACCACCTACTCTAAAAGGCACATAAACCACCTATGCAACAGCGTGCACATTTTCATCATGTGGCCGTGTAACACAGAAATCTTACTTCCTTAATCAATTAAAATGTCAAATTTTATTTTAAAAGCCCCAAACTTCACATTTTACAGCCTCGTGTCTCAGTAAATCCATTTTGAAAATAAAATACTGCTCTCAGGTCTTCAATTTTATGGGGACAAATTTTAAAGTCACTTCTAGTTTTAAGAATGCAATACATTTAAATAGAAAGAGAAATTATTCTTTATGAGAAGCATCCTTAATTGTAGGGAATCAGTGCCCTTGGATAGAAAGGTGGAGGGGTAAGCAGTTTAGAAAGGACAACAGGAATCTTCAGAGTTAGAGTAAGCAGACCCAGGCAGTGCTGGGGAAAATAGAGTATACAATAGCTAAAGCAAGGCGTGATTAGGGTGGGCTGTCTGGCCTCCGGAATGTGAAAGGATTTATTTTCACAGTAAGCCATGGGCAGACTGGTTCAGGAATATTTTGTCGTTCAAAGTTCATACTGAGGTTTTAAGTTTCAAAAAGAAATTTTTTTTTAACAACTCCATTTAGCACTAACACAGTCTGCTTTGATCTGCATGTCACCATAACTTCGAAGGAGCTAAAGCACACTGAAGACACCCACAAAATACTGTCTGGTTTTGCTAGAAATTGTGCAGCTCATACAGAAGTTAACCCCAGGAAACACATGATTTGGGGGTTTAGGATTTCTTCCCTTGCACTCCTGAGCAGATGCTAAAATCGACAACTTTTGTGTATTTGCAAAATCATGAAAAATATTTGTTAGCAATGCCTCATGGCTGCCCTGAGATCACAACCTACAAAACTGAAGTAAATTCAATATACCTTTAGGGCTTGTGACTAATTTAAAGAAATTTGACTCATTCTTTTCTTAGAAAGCCATACGAATAGCTAAAACAAAAGTACAGGGGTGAAACTGATCTTAAAACTCTGGTTCTCCATACTGATTCCTCACTCTTCCTGTACATAATAGGAATACACACGGAGAAAATCAACAGGATTTCTGAACGGAGCTCAGTGAGACTCAACTTAATAAGGGTATTTCTATGACATAAAGACCAAATCAACAGGCACTTTACATTGTCTGTGTAGTAAAATTATGTCAGTTTTATTCAGGTTTGCTTAGTTTACATTGTAATGACATCTACAGTAGAAGACACTAAAACCTCCAAATTGTCTCTTTTTAGTTAAATATTACAATGAAGTATTTTATACTAGAACATGCTGCCTGTCTAGCTCCCATTCCAGACAAATTAGTTTAACTTTCTATTCATTTATTAAGTAAATAAATATAAACCTCAGACAGCTTGCTTATGAGAAAGTCTGGATTTATGAATTTGAAAAAAATAAAACCAAAACCAAAAAACCCCAACCTCCACAAACAAATAAAAGCAGAATAACCCTGTATTCCACTTAAGTTTACACATTTATTTTGTTGCCTGAAAATATGTACAACAAATCAGGCTACTTCTGCATAGCAGGGAAAATTTTTAAAGTCATACTGCAGAAAAAAGCCCCAAACCAACGTTATTTAAAGATACAACACTCTGGGGGGGGGGGGGGGAAGATCCCTCACTGGGATATCAGTCCTCTTCTTGACAGACGGGGGAAATTCCAAGGCCCTAACCCAATGCC
>WTSP01021547.1:6219-27801 GCA_025331215.1 Actenoides lindsayi | reverse complement strand
GCCCCCCGCCACCCCCCCTTCCCGGGTCCTGCCGGGGTTCCGCGTTTCCCGGGGGCCCGGGGCTATGGGCCCCCGAGGGGACCGGGCCCAGCTCGCCCCCCCCCCCCCCTCCCCGTCACAGGGCCGCGGGGGGAGCTCAGATTTGTCGGGTCAGCGCGGCCGCTTGACCCGCGGCCTGCGGAGCCCTCCCGGGTTCCCGTTTGTCACCGGCCCTCCGCGCCAGGGACGGCCCCGGTGAGCGGAGAGGCTCCCGCCGCCGTTGGGAGACTTTTCCCCCTCAGGGGTGGCTGCAGTGCGCTCGCCCGCCCCGGGGACGAGAGGCCGCGACCGCCTCCACGCACCGCCCGCCGCCGGCGGGAGACGGGAAGCGCCGAGCGGGGGCGGTGATTGGCCGGAGGGGGCGGACACCGGCGGGCTCCGCGGCTCGGCGTAGCTCCCGGCGAGCCTTGCGCGTTTCCCGCCGCCGCGTCGCCATGGCAACGCCGTGAGCCCCGCGCGTCCTGGCGCGGCGCCGCCATGGCGGAGCCCAGCGCGGCGGTGAGTGACCCGGGTGAGGGGGGGGGGGGCACCGGGCCCTCCCTGCCACACGGCGCTGAAGCCCCGTTTCTCTGCTTCTCCCTAGGAGCAGCGCTGGCTGCAGGCGGCTCGGGATTTCGCCCGCCGAGCGCTCCCTGCCCGCGAGGGGCCTGACGGGCCGGAGCCGCCGCCGCCGCTGGACGCGGTGCTGCGGTGCCTGCGGGGCGCGTGTGGCGGGGACCTGCCGCTCGGCTACAGGTGACCGCGGGGCGAGAAGGGACGGGGGAGGCGAAAGGAGAGGCGGAGAGGGATCAGCGGGGGAATCCTTTCGGGCCCGGTGCCTGCGCTCGTCCCTCGTGCGTGCGCAGCGCGTTCCGGAGGAAGGCCCCCGGGTGGCCGCGCAGGGCCCGGCTGCAGCCGTGGGCCGGTGGAGCAGAGCTGGCGAGGTCCTCCCGCGACCTCAGCACGGCGGCTGTAGCTGTAGCAGCAGCAGCAGCAGGCCCGCCAGGCTAGCACCGCTCGTTCATGCGCGATGCCCGTCCCGGATGCCGGGTGTGGGAGGGACGTTGTCGAAGACGGGTAACCGCGTGGATTTTCTTGGCTTCGATGCAGCCCCGACCGCTCTTGCGGTATGATTAAGCACCGTATCCGCCAGTCTGCGGTAAGGCAAGGTGTGTAACCAAAGCAGGGCGAAGTAGGCAATGTAGGGCAACGCTGAGAGCGAGCTGCTCTACTGCGTGGCATTTGCACGGAGGGTTCCCGGCTGGATCCGCTGCTAGTCTGCTCAGGAGACTGTGCCTGGGCATGGCCTCGGAAGCTGAGGCCTGCCTTCAAGCGTGCATGCTCACAAAGGGGGGAAATCTAGGATTGTATGGCCCGTATCTTAGTTGGTAAAAGGCTTTTGGGTGCTTATCGTCATAAAAAATGCACAGCTTGCTGAGAGAGATCCAGATGGAAAGGCTCGGCTCGTCTGGATCTATTTCTGTCTTGCTCGAACTTACGGTGGGAGAATGCTCATTAAAACCCCGGGCAGAGCTGGTTTGGGGACAAAGGTCAACTGGAATTGATTAGGGATTTGTGGCTTTTAATTTTATACCGGTAGTTTATAAATGTAGATAGTGGGTCTTTCACACCAACCAAACTGATCTCATCTAAGCTGTATTTGTTTCTGTAGACTGCATTTTGCAATGCTTAAACCAGAGTTTGGTTTCTGGTCAGAATTCATAGAGAAGAGTTGAAGGCTGCATGAGGCTGATGTTCTGTTTGTGGGCAGCACGGTACTTTCACAGCTAACCATCAAGCTCTGGAGCACCAGTAGAGGGTCCAGTATGGAATAACGAGGATCCAGTGTGCTGCTGTAGTGTTGTTTTCTTCCAACAAGCACTCAGCACATGTGATGAAAACATGAGCGGTGCCGTGTTCTTGGAGATCACAGATAACAGAATTATTCCCAGTTGTGCTCTGTGAGGATAGATCAGTTTGCTTATACCCCTTCCAGCTAACCTTCCTCTTGTTCAGATTCTTCTCAAATACACAACCTAAGGACCATAACTGTATCTCTTCTGATTTTTTTATTTTTATATATATATAGATACTATTTATTGCTGATTCAGACGCAGCAGGCATCTAGACTGGTTTCTGTCTTTGAACCTTTGATACCTGACTAATCAAGTGAAACTCTTCGAGTTCATACTCTGAATTTGGTTACATCCTGCTACTGAGCGAGTGGGTGTTGTTAAAAGGGCTCTAGTTTCACAACCTAAAATTGTCAGCTAACCTCACTGGAAACAAGTACCCAAATCCCTAGCTGGAGACCAGTTTGTGTTTGCTTTTTCAGTGTTGATGTTAGCGTGGACAGAGGACTTCCATTCATTCTCTAGTGCAGAGAACCAAGATGTGAGCAACAATGATGAAAGCTGCCGTGATCGTATAAACACCAAAAAAGGTTTAGAATCCAAGGAATTCATCTAGAAGTTGTTCAACCTTGCTCTTATTACAGTTCAGCAATTTTAGCACCAGATGATGGAATTAGTCTTCGTTTATCTGTATTCATTACTGATATGTAAACTGTGTTGAGCAGTTGCTAGAGTTTTCTCCTATTCCAGCTAAAAATGCCTGAACTACTAACTGTTCTCCTTTCTGCCTCCCCCCACATATATTTGATTTATTAAGTCTCAGTTATTTTATTTTTTTTCCCAAGCCTTCTGCATGCCTGCTTAGGTAGCTATAGTAGCAAAGGCTGTCTGTTTTCAGCAGACGTGTCTGTTTCCAGCAGAACAGACATGTTGCCTGAGTTGAGAGATCATTAATAAATGCCAGTGAATGACTTGGTTCTTGCCATGTGGTATCATCAGACCACACTAATAGCTAAGGCTTCTCTAACTTAGCCAAGCTGTGTCCACTGCGATGATCCCTGTAATCCCCAAACTTTGCCTACTGAGTTTTTTCCTATATCCTTCTACCTTCTCTTTTTTTTTCCCCCCCCAGTTTCATCTCCATCTCTGACCTACAGCATCAGCAGCGTGTGCCGTGCTGCAGCCACCTGAACTGGAGCACCAGTGAATTTAAAGAATGGGCTCATCAAGGACAAGGTGCTTTACCCACGCACAGCGCTTTGCCAAGAACTTACCTGATCTTGGTTGGCTGTTTAACAGATGGAAGGCAAGAGAACAAAGAAAAGCTAGTACATGGTTGTCTATATGTGAAAGACAATACTGGGATCATTCCATGTGAGGTAAGTCCTTAGTCTGGGAGATTCTGTGTTTATTCCCCACTTCTGGGACACTGTCACAGACCACCAGGGGCTTCAAACGATCTGCAAAGTCTGTAGCACAGGAAGTAACACAGCTCTGAAACAGGCAAGAAAACAGCAAGCTCAGATCCTGGGGAGAGGATAGAATATGTCAAATTTGTCATTGCTGGAGTAACAAATACTGGATATGTTGACCTGGAAAAAAGAGCCTCAATGTACAGTTCTGTTGAACTCTCAATGGTATGAGGCAGCCTGGGAGACCTGGAAGTCACAGCACTACACTCTTATTTGTTGAATTCCAACTAGGGGGGCAGAAGTAACCTTCTGGAGAGGTGTACTGAGTGTTCAGTGCTGCAGTGATGATAAACTTTCAGGAAATTATAGCTTGTGTGACGACTGAATTAAAAGCCTTCCGAAAGGCTTTCCTTGCCAAGGCAGTGTAGATAAGTGGTAACCCCTAGAGCACTGGTGAAAGTGTGCTCATCTTGTGCTTTCCCCTTGGAAAGGTGAGGATTAGGAAAAAGTTATATTGGTATGAACTTCTAACTGAACACACAGGGGAAAAGAAACCAGGTGAGAATTTTAGAAAAACAGTCTGAAAAGAGCTAAGCTTTGCAGTGAATTAATTGTCACCTTGCCGGGGGGGGTGTGTGTGTGACCGTAACCCAGGAAGGGCTAGCTGTAGAGCTCAGCACATCTGTTCCAGACTTGCACCTGGAAGGACAGAAGTTCTCCACGCAAGACAGGAGAGTGGGCAGGAAACACTGCTCTCGTTGAGTGATGAAGCCCAGCTTCACTGAACCCCAGGAATGAACAAGAGTTTGTGATCTGTGCGGTGCATGCAAGGGCAAATAATTAATGAACTTTGTATGCTGAGAAACATACTTAAACTCAAGTGTTTGTCTGGTTATCTTTTGTCTTAGCTCCTGCATTTTGAACTCGAGTGGCTGGACTCACTGTTGCTCTTCCCAAGTTGGTCGTATATACCCCAGGCAGATCAGAGCACAGCGGGGTACCTGGAAATCCTGGTGGATCCAGTGCCAGTAGATCTCCCAAAGGAAGTACCTGACAGCACTCCTGTCACCTGCCCAGCATCAGCCAAGCCACTGCTGACTTCCAGGTAAACACCTACTGTGCTCAACTCCATCCTAGCACTGCTGCTCTGGTTTGGCAGGTGCCATGAAGAGCACTTGGCTTAAGAAGAGCCAAATTCTGTTGCTGCCATGGGTGGGAACAAAATGGTGAGTGATGGAAGTGAAAGTTATACAGTAAAGCCACTTTTAATTAATCAGCTGTTTTCCAGGCCTTCTCTGCAAGTCCTTATTCTGTATTTTGACAAACTGTAATTACTTCCAGATGTATTTTGACACTACAGAAAGAATATGAGAGCAAAGTGATGATTCAGCTTTTACTGATTAGCACAACTATTTTTTTTTTTAACTTACAGTGAACCATAACTATTAATTAAAGTAATTCTACATTCTAATATGAAACTAATATACACCACTGGTCAAGTTCTGGTCAGATTGCTGAGATAAAGGTACCAGTTAAAAATCAGCTGATAAGAGTAACTGTTGCCTTGAGTGGAAATAATACTTAACAGTAGGTGAAAATGTAACCAATGGAATTGCAAATTTTAGTGAAGTTGGTAATTTCAGGTTGTGCTAGATCATGTTTTGTCTTCTTGAGTAGAGAATTCTTGGTGTAACTTAATAAAATGTTGTTAGTCAGGCTGCTTGCTTTAGTTTCTTTTTATTTTTCTTTTGTTTCAATTGAGTTTATCTCCTTGTGAGAAACTTACTATAGGCTTAAGTGTTTGACTTAGCTAACAGACCTTTCTAAACAAGAAAACTATTCCTGTATTTCAGTGTACACTCTCAGGCTTTTAACGTAAAGCTCCTCTGCTATTCCCTGATATCTGACCAATTTTCCATGCTCCTTCTTTAAAAATGTTTACCAGTAAAGTGCATCCACACTAGTGTATGTGGACATCTTGGTATTTCTTTTTTAAAAAGTCATGAAGCTAGGTAATTGTTTAGATGTTTTAGAATCAAGAATGTGTTTGTTTAGAGTAAGTGGGATGGTTATATTCAAGTCCAGTAGAAGTTGAAATGAAAATGACAAATGAAATTACCAACATTTGTTTGAAAATTATTCTTTTTTTTTTTTTTTTAAATGAAAGTTTGAAATGACAAACAGAAATGACTAAAGAAATAGCACCTCTCTCTGCTCTCATCTGCTTTCAGTTTTGCTGCTCTTTCACTCTGTGCAAAGTTTGTTAGGAAGGCTCCATTGTTGCTATCGGGCCTCTTCTTGTTTATAGGCTTAGGGTTAGTTTATAGGCTTAGGGTTTCCACAGTGTCATATTCCATGGATCACAGAATGGTAGGGGTTGGAAGGGACCTCTGGTGATCATCTAGTCCAAGCCCCCTGCCAGAGTAGGATCACCTAGAGCAGGCTGCACAGGATGGCATTTAGGTGGGTTTTGAAAGTCTCTGGAGAAGGAGACTCCACAACGTCTCTGGGCAGCCTGTTCCAGGGCTCTGTCAACCTCACAGCAAAGAAGTTTCTTCTTATGTTTAGGTGGAACTTCCTGTGTTCCAGTTTGTGCCCATTGTCCCTTGTCCTGTCACTAGGAACCACTGAAAAGAGACTGGCCCCATCATCTTGATCCCTACCCTTTAGATATTTATAAGCATTAATAAGATCCCTTCTCAGACTTCTCCAAGCTAAACAGCCACAGGTCCCTCAGCCTTTCTTTGTCAGAGCGAGGTTCCGGTCCCCTCATCATCTCTGTAGAACTCTGCTGGACTCTCTCCAGTACTTCCTTGCCTCTCTTGAACTGGGGAGCCCAGAACTGGAAACAGTACTCCACATGGAAAAGAACCTCCCTCAGCCAGCTGGTCAGACTCTTCTTACTGCACCCCAGGATACCAATGGCCTTCTTGGCCACAAGAGCACACTGCTGGCTGATGGTTAACTTGTTGTCCACCAGGACTCCCAGGTCCTTCTCCATGGAGCTGCTTTCCAGCAGGTCAGCCCCTAACCTGCATTGGTGCATGGGGTTATTCCTCCCCAGGTGCAGGACTCAACAGCTTGCCCTTGTTGAACTTCATTAGGTTCCCCTCCACACAACTCCAGGCTGTCCAGGTCTTTCTGAATGGCAGCACAGCCTTCTGGTGTGTCAGACACCCTGACAGTTTTGTATCATCAACAGATTTGTTGAGGGTACATTCTGTCTCTGCATCCAGGTCATTGATGAAGATGTTGAACAAGGCTGGACCCAGTACTGACCCCTGGGGAACTCTGCTAGCTCCAGGCCTTCAACTAGACTCTGCGCTGCTGACCACAACACTGACATCTGTCTTTCAGTCAGTTCTCAATCCACCTCACTGTCCACTCATCTAACCCACACTTCCTAAGCTTACCTATGAGGATGTTATGAGAGACAGTGTGAAAAGCCTCAAGCAGAGGTCGACAACATCCACTGCTCTCCCCTCATCTACTCAGCTAATCACACCACTACAGAAGGTTATCAGATTGGTCAAGCATTATTTCCCTATGGTGAATCCATGCTACTACTTCTGATAACCACCTTTTCCTCCACATTGCTTAGAGATGACCTCCAGAATGAGCTGTTCCATCATCTTTCCAGGGATAGAAGTGAATCTGACTGGCTTGTACTTTTCTGGGTCCTTTCTTGCCCTTTATGAAGACTGGAGTGCCATTGGCTTTCCTCCAGTCTTGAAGCACCTCTCCTGTTCTCCGTGGCCTTTCAAAAATGGTGGAGAGTAGCTTAGCAATAACATCAGCCAGCTCCCTCAGCACTCCTGGGTGCATCCAGGCGGGGCCCATGGATTTGGGGGTGTCCAGTTTGCCTAAATGATCTCTAACCCAATCCTCATCAACCAAGGCAGAACCTTCCTCCAGGGACTGGGATTCCTGAGGGCTGATCTTGGCAGTAAAGACTGAAGCAAAGCTGACCTTTAGTAACTCCACCACCAGGGCACCCTAAAAAGACATGTTCTGTTTTCTGCTGAAGAATTGCTTGTGACATTTTTTTTTCTTTAATTTCCTTTTGACCTGTAATTAGCTTCTTATTTGTGGAAAAGCTTTTTATAATCTGGCTGTTGTCATGGAACACGTGGATTTATTCAACACAACCCTGCTGTCTTCAAATACTAAATTAGTTTTTTTTAAATGTCAAAGAGATTTAATATTATATAAAAAGTAATTAAAATGTTCAGATACTGTTTTGAAAACCTCTCCAAGAGATGGTCCTTATTACCTTGTGGGATCCTTTATTTCCAGAGAATGCATGCTGCATGTTTGTTTATTTTGCATTTGAGCTGCTTTCGAGATCTTCTTTCAACTCTGATTTGCTTTGCTTCCTCAATTGCCTTCCAGGGTCCCATGTAAGAAAAGCTCCAATCTCACCGTGGCAGGTGAATTGGCCAGACTTGGGCCCCTCCTTTGTATCAGCCACAAGACATTCTTCTTTCTGTTTCTGGAGTGCTTCACCTCAGCTGTTTGGGTCCCTGTGCTGGTGCAGGTAAGTCCTTGGAATTTTTTCTCAAGAAATTCACCATCTGTGTCTGTGCTATTTGATTAATTCTTTGCAGCTTGCCCTTGACTTCTCAGTTTTATTTATCCATTCTTCCTCTTACTAGCAATTCTGTTTGTTTATTAATTCCGTGCGGACTAAAATGGTCTTTGTATGTAAGAAGTCTAGTTCTGTGCCTTGCAGATATACAGCCCTCCTCCCTTATGCCATTGCAGTGTCCTTGATCCTGATAAGCCCAGCAAGTGAGGCAGAATCCTTTCAAGAGAAAAGGATTTTTTTTAGCTGGGGTTGTTGGGGTCAGGAAGAATTTTTTCCAGTGCAGGAGATGGTGACGTCGCTTTTTGGTTTTTCTGCTCTAGAAGTCCAACCAGCTGGCATGGCATCATATCCTCCAGCTGGGTCACAGGTACACAATAACAGGCCTGAGTATATCCAGCCTCAAGAAATCTGGACAAAAGATGTTTGTCACCAGTGTTTCCTCCTGCCTTCTGCCCTACTGTGCAGAGCAGGTGAGGGAGCAGCCACTGAACAGTGCTTGGCAAGGAGAATCCAATCCAACTTCTTCCCTTGAGTCTGCTGAGCAGCTCGGTGACTCCTTGGAGCCAGAAGTTGAAGAGGTGAAGCCAAGATCAACCAAAGAGTCCAAGATCATCTCATATGTGGTAAGGATTCCTAGGGTTAGTCTTCACCCACTCACTCGCTAGGGTTTCAGTCCCTGGCCTGCAAGGTCTTGTTTTCATCCTGAATTTATTTCTTTGTTGCTCAGGCCTGTGAGTCTCTACACTCCTATAACTTTCTGTTTGCCTTCTATTTAGGGAACTATCACCGAAATACTAAATGTCCAAGCTGGTCTCTTTTTACTGGATAACAAAGTCTGCTTGTGCCTTGCTTACCAGCAGCTGCTGAACTCTGCACGTGGACTCAGACCAGGAGCGTGTGTGGAGGTAAGTTGAGATGAGGCATAAAGCATTGGATGGAAAAGACTCAGGCCCTGGGGATGGCTCCTGAGTGTGTGGGTCAACAGAAGAGTACAGGAACACTGGAACTATTTTGGCAAGTAGCTGGAAGAAAATTGGGGATCTTACTATCTAGGTTTAGTCACGAGAGTCGAGGTTATTACCTGATTCCTCCTCTGATTCCTGCCCTAGACCCTTTGGGTTGTATAGACAATCCAGGAGAGTGACAAAGGATTTAGAGTGGAGTGATGGTTTTGGGGCGTGGCTGAAGACTGGCTATCTCTTCTATTAAGTTGTATGTCTGTGTATCTCAGCTAATCGATGTCCACGTCCTGCAGAAGCCTTTGGTATCCTTCCCTTTTGTTGTACTTGGTGCTTGCCTGAGCAGCACCGTTGTGCTGAAGAGTTTTTCGAGGCTCAGCACCCCTTACCAGCCACCGGCCTCTTCAGGAAATCTCTACTTACAGCTGCTCTTCCGCTACAATCTCGGTCTGCCACTCTATCTCTGGCTGGTGAGCCTCCTGGAGACGTTTGAGGAGAGGTGAGGACGGTTCTTTTGAAACCAGGCTATGTGTAAATGTGCTTTGTTAGGCTACCTGGGTGTCTTCTAGACCGAGGGTTCACAAAATTACTGTGCTGGGATACTAATAGCACCACCAATTGCTTCTGGTTTACTGGCCTAAGTAAACCATTCACCTGGATTTCACATCGTGTCCAGTTGCTTGTACCTTGCAGTTGCTCTTAGGAGAAAATCCTGGACATTTTTCAAGGTCACAAGCCGCGAGCCCACTGCTCTTGGGAAGCTGCAGCACCTCAGAGCACATGCTGATGTACCCCAGACTAGGAAGTTTTGTCCTGACACAGGGGAGCACTGTCTGCCTGCCAACGTGGTTTGCTTGGCAAATCAAGGTGGGCACTGAGGCTGGAACTGGAAACTGCTGCCACAACCAGGTCACACCGATATAAAGGCTTTTGTGTCCTGGCTGCTCACAGGAGCAGCAGCAGCTGCTCAGTGGATGACTTTGAAATATCCTGAGTGCTGCCCGTAGCGCGAACGTTTGTTTGAGAGCCTCTGTCTTAGCACGTTTTCCCACACATGCTTATCTGTGGGTCTTCCAGATGGCTTCCTGCACTCCCTGATGGCTGCATTCTGTTCACATGACAGCTGTGGGCCGGTTTCTGAGTTTACTTCTGGGTTCTGCCAGTGAAAATATTTGTGTTTGTTCTGGAATAGTTACGGTTGGTCACTGTAACTGCTGCCTCAGACTTTAAAAACTAAACCATACTAATCTCAGGCAATCAAGTAGCAGTTTATAGAATGCTTAGTCTTCCTGGGCTTTACTGGCACTGTGGAATTTTTACCATGCTTTCCAAGAAAACAGCTTCAGTTTTGCCCCAGGAATGATGCTAGCTAGAAGTTTTAGTTTTATTACTTTTTTCCACATTCTTTACACATGATTGTCAAATCCTGCTACTGCTTGAAAGTTGTTCCAGTGAGTTCCTTGCTATCTCTTTTCATTTGGGTTCGTTTTCTGTTATTCAGTTGTATTTTGACTGGCAGTGTGATCACTTCCAGGCATTCCAGAGCAGTGAGCTAAACTTCTGCTCGCCTGACATCGCCTCTAAAGGTTCCTGTTTTTAATTGCTTCATGTTCTTTTTGTACTCTCCTTAGTTACTGTCCTACACAGCACATTCATTCATAACAAGCAGAAAGAATCCCTGACTTACATTCCAAACTCACTAAAAAGTGAGGACTGCTGATGCTCCTAACGGCTGGAATTTTTGTCAGGTTTTCTTGTTTCTTTGCGTGCCGTCGACCGTTGCTTAGCTCTACGCACCGAAACCCTCGAGCTGCTGAGAAGTTCCTTGTCCCCCTTCTGCAAGCTGTGGCGACAGATAGAGAGGAGCCAAGAGATATTTATAATGAAATCCTAGCAAAAATACACCAGTGTCCCCTGCAGAAGGTGAGTAAATGCCCTGTGAGCTGTTTCCTGTTTAGCTGATGGGAAGAAACTCAGCTGATTTATTCCTTCTTTCTTTTTTCTTAGTATTTGACCCTGAACCCCCTATGCCAGGCCCCATCTCTGTCTGTACTTTGCCGTTTGGCAGAAGAGAAGAGCTGGGAAGGCTTTAGTCCATCACAGCTGCTTTCTCCCTTGGGGGCACAGCACATGGGCACCCAGGAGCTAAATCGCAGATTGGCCTGGTCCTACTGCACATTCTCAGCAGGAAGTTTCCAGCCCCGACTGGTAAGCACCTTGTTCCCTTTACTGTCTGTGCCTTGAGAGTTCCTGGTTCTCCCCGTGCCTTCCACACCCTGTCTGATGCACCCCTGTTAGGGGTGGGAACACTGCTTTTCTCACCCGCAGTGTGTTGACCACAGGCTGAATTTGGGATGCTGCTACGTGCACTTTGATTTATGGCCTTCAAAGATGTCTTTTGATGCTCTTTGCAGCTTTCTTGCTGTTGCAGATACTATTGGGTGTGCTGAGAGTCTCCTCCAGGAGCAGTTCCCTCCAGCTGCAGGACAAGAGCGGCACGCTTCCCTGCGTGATATCCCATAAGGATGGCAGCCCCTTTGCCCATACAGCTTTCATAGGTATGTCCCACTAAGCTAAATTTGAGAGTGCTGAGCTTTTGCTGTTCTGACACCCAGCTCCAAAAGAAGGAAGAGGAGACTTTGTGTGGAGATGCTGAACTGTCACTGCCTGGCCTCGTGACTTTAAAAACAGGAAATTGAGCTTACTGGTTTTATGTTCTCTTTTTATTAGCTCAGCACCTTTCTCTGATGTGTTTGCAGGATCACTTTTGCAGGTGGAAAACTACCAGCTTGTAGTGGAGAGATTCCTTCAGACTGATTTTCCCTCCTGGGAGCACCTGGCAAATCTGGAGCATGTGAGGGAGAAAAAAACCAGGTGAGTCCCTTCATTCAGTGTAAAAGTAAAACCATCACTCTCCAGTTCCACACCTATTTTGGACTATGGTAAAGCTGCTTATCAGCATTGTATTTCGGTGCCAAAGCAACTGTCCTTTGCTATTTGCAGAAAAGGAGATCATTAGCAGTGATAAACCCACCGTTTCCATTTGGTTCAGAACACAGCCAGCCTGGTAGCTGCCCTGTCCTTCACCCTTTCCCAATGTTCCTGCTGGAGTGTGGAGCACTTGTCAGAAGTGCTTTTCCCAGATAATGGCTTGTTTTGGAGAGCCACCTGTCAGGAACAGGGAGTTTCACTGGTACCATTTGTCATTTCAGTGTCTATGTGCAGTTCTACTTCGAGGATGTTCAAGTTCTCCATGCTGCTGAAGGACAAATCCAGAAAGGCCTTAGGAGTGGAAACAGCTCCTCTTTGAGGAAGAAGAATGACGGCAACTTCATGTCCGAGATGGAAACCCCAGAGGCAAAAATGCTGAAGTTGGAGGATCCCAAGCCAGATACTCACAGAGATGAGAACTGTCAGGGGGGCCAGAGCAGCACTAGAAGAACCAGCTGTGTAACCTGCCTGTTCTTGGTTACCCAGAAAGAGGGTCTTATGTTACGCAATTACCAACTACCCAGAGAAGAAGATGGAGAAGGACGGGAGCTGCAGCGCAGTTTCCAAGCCACAGTGCTCTGGCTGGGCAGACCTCAGCTCTGGAGCCACCCAAGGGAAATTGGGAATCTACCAGAACTGGAGGAGACTGTCTGTGATGAAGGAGAGGGTGTGACACGTCAAGAAGTGAGGCAGGAGACAGCTCTGGGGTGTGGGGTGTGATAAGGCTGGGAGCTGGCTCCTCAGGGAGGTTGTGTGGTAATTATCTAGATTCCTAATCAATGGGAAAGTGATTTTTGTGTCAGGTACAGATGTATATTTATGCCAGCAGCTTCCTTGTGCCACCTAAGGGAGTTCTGTCTCCTCTCTGTCACTCTCCTGTAAATGCATCCACCTTTTCTTACCCTTGATGGTGCTAACCTCACTTCTCTATCAAGACGTCCTCTGCTGGGCTTGCTCTCTTCTTGCTGTATTTTTTTATTTCCTACCTTGTTCCTAACATTTCTCATCACATTTTCTCTCTCTCCTTCCCTCCCTGGCCAGGCACTACTGCTGTTTATGGGGAAGTCTCTACGATGGTTTCCATTTCTGCATCAGGATGGGCTGTATCGCTTCGTTGTGCCTCACTGCTCGGTAAGAGAGAGGTTGTCTGCTATTTCCTCTTGGAGACTTTTGCTGAACTTGCATGTGGGAGTCGAGGAGTCAGAGGGTGACTAAGCTCTTTTCGAGGCTTGGAATTCCCAACCATCCTGCCAAGGAGCTGCTTCAGTTCTGTGTTTGGTTAAAATTTTCAGAGCTCTGAGTTCAGTGGAGATTTTTTTTTCCTTTCCTTTAAATCATTATCCTTCAGTAGCCCTTTTTTTCCTATACAGCTTTCATCTCCTTCCCTCAATAGTCTTCTTTCTTGTCATATCACTCTTCTCTCAGGACTTGGAAGTGTTTGACAAGCTCTGTCTTCCACCTGTGCCAGCAATGTTCCTGAGCAGGTCATCCTGCCCCCTGTGCCTGCCTGTCCAAGATACCTGGCACTTACAGCATGAGACACGGATCTCCTCGCTGACCGAGCACCAGGTATGCAGTGCCTCATTGCTCTGGGCTTTCATGGGTGACTTGTAGATCTTTCCAGAACTAGCTCAGAAATTTATCAGTACAGAAGATCTTCTTGACGAGACTGTTCTGCTCTAAGCTCCATCAGAGACTGCTGCTGGCTTTCATATTTTCCTGCCTCAGAATTAAGCTGGGGAGGAAGCCTCAGTTACTTGACGTAGCTCTAAGTATGCAGAGCTCATTGTCTTTACTACTCTGGGTGGGAATAGCTATAAACTGCAATCCATCTGAGGCTGTGTCTTCCCTGCTTCTAGCTGACAGTGCTGACAGGCATGGACCAGAGAATTTCCTCCATTCCAGAAGTGCTTAGCAACCGGTATGTTGGTCTGCCCCAGATTACGTGTGACCGTGTCTTAGGGAGTGTGTCTGTGTTCATCTTTATTAGAGACAGTACTGCATAGAACAGCCATCAATTTTCCACCCTAGCAATATGGTTTGGGAATCTTCCTAGGTGCAAGTAGTCTGGACTGCAAAGTAGTGTCCAGAAAAAGTCTTGAGCTGCTGCTAGTGTGAACTAGGTCCCAGTGGTCTCTGCTAAATTCACATCAGAAGTGGAAGTAGGCACAGCAGGGAAAATGAGGCTGAACGTGTGGGGTTTGTTGTTGTCTTCTGATTGTTCAAACAAATACTAGGGTTAGAAGCTTTTCTGCTCAAGGCGTGTTTAATGTTGGGTGCTGTGCATGCACACTGAAATCTTCACCAGTGCCTTATGGGAAACAGTTTTTCTTTACTTGGCTTCTTCCTCTAATTAAGACAAACAATTAGGAGTTAAGCAGATAGGAAGGCTGTCATGGCTCTCCCTTTTTCTTCCTCACTGCTGAGCCTGAAGAAGCAGAAAGTGAGTTAAAGGGGCCTCTTGGCCCCGGGTGGGGTAGGCTGCAGCAAGCTGACCTCAGTCCAGTATCTCAGGTGCTCAAGGACAGGTTCCCCTGAAACCAGGCTCAAGCAACAGCACTCCACCCTGCCTTTTGTGGCAATCTTGAAGTCTTGAGGCTGGACAGAAATCCTGGTCTGCTTTCAGTTTCACAGGTTCCCTTGTTTCTTTCTCTGGTGAGATAGTGGAGAGGACCTTGTGTGCCTCTCCCAAGAATGAGAAGCCGTCTGTGACTGTCAGCCTTCGAAAGCAGAAAGGTAAGATTGTGACAGCCTGTAAGGTAACAACAGAATGATTCCTGCTTCTTTCTGTTCCAGACAAACAGTGCACTTGGCTAATTGTGCTCCTGTGTGGTAGAACCATGCCAGGACGTTGCATCTTGTTGCTGTTAGAGGGCTGGGAAACTACACTGCATGTGTGTTAGAGATGGGAATGGGAATACTGTACCTGGAAAATCTGTGAGGTGGAACAGCTATAGCCCTGTTGTGTGATGAGAGGGGAAACACCTCTAGCAGGTCCAGCTCAGTGATGGACTATGCTACTTGTGTGTGTGTGAGCTCATGGTGTGTGTGGTTCTGTGCTTCCTCAGGGAGTCTGCTAGCCAATGATCACAGTGTGAAGCTCAGTGTCTCAGTTGCTTCAGGCTCCCCTGTTGTGATGGACATTTACATTGCTGCCACCTATCTGCAACATCTCTGGGGTTTGCTACCTGGAGCCAAGATCCTCTTCCAGAACTTGGAACGCAAAATCTCAAGGTAACCTCTTTCTTTAGAGCCCTGATCGAGGCCGCAGCTCTGATCTCCATTATTGTATTTGAAACCATCTCTTAATCTCTCCTCTCATATGGACTTTCCTCATCTCTTGTCCATACCTTCGTGTGTCCCAGTATCTCACTAAAAATGATTTTCCTACCATGTTATAGGTGAAGGTCAGCCCAGCCCTCCCAAGAAAACTGAGCAGTTTGGTTTCTACAAGTTCTTTCTGACATCTGCTCTTTCATATTGCAGATTCCATAATGTCTATTGCACGTACATTGCCTCCAGCTGTGTAACCATCGTATCTCTGCCAGCTCCTCCCCTACCTTTTTCTTCCAAGTGAGTCCAGGATCTGTTCCCACCTTTCAGTATCCCAAGAAGGTTTCTATGTTCCAAGCTTCTCACATTTCTATTTCTTCTAGTCCTGCAGGAGTAGCCTCATCCCCCTCACTAGTGTTTCTATCCAGCTTGCAACCTCACCTCCAAAACCTGCCCCGGACACGGATTTTATGCCACTTGTCCTGTGTACTGACTCTGTCCCTGCAGTGGGTTTGCTCACTTTGCAGCAGCATCTTCAAAGAGGTATTCAAGCTTTCACAGAAATAATTTGTGAGGAACCTTGAAGATTTTCTACTTGGACACATCCTTTGCTATCACGTAGAAGAAATAAGAGTTCCTGTCCCAGTTCCAAAACCTGTTTCCAGTGTCTGAAAAGGACTTGCATATTAGAAAGGGACCAAAGTGACAACTGATTAGAAGTACGTGTCTGATAGCAAGCGGGTTGGCAGCTAGGACTGGAGGTGGAGTGAGGACACTGAAGGGGAGAGTCCTACTCTTAATGCTCTGCTTTTCCTATGGTCACTGCTCTTGGGGTTCAGCACCTTGCAGCAGGTGATTTTTCTCCCCGTACGAACTTTTCCCAAGACACTCATTGGAAATGTGGTGAAGGTCTTTAATCCTTTGCATACTTAACTAGGGGAGGGTTAAAAGAAGCAGTGACCCTTCTCCTTCTCTCCCTTATACCCACCCATTCATAGCTGTAGCTTTACTCTTCCTTCAGGGGAGGTGCACCCGACACAATCCACCGTGTCCATCACACACAGGAGTGAGGCAAGCCAGTGCACGGTAAGCACTGTAGAGATTGGGTCTGGGAAGAGGTGGGTAGGAAGGAACAAATTACACCACAGAGGGGAGGGCAAAATCAGATCAAGGATGGGATGTGGACAGAAGAGCAAAGGCAGAAGTTGGAGTTGTCATGTCTTCCCAGATGTGAACCTCCCTCCCCTCTCTCTTTACTGAGACCCGTTGTCTGCGACATGGCACTTGTGAGGGAGCTGGGCTTTGGCCTGACCTCCCTCCACATCTTAGTTTGCCTCCTCTCTCCATAGGGTGCTGGTGGAGGATGGAACAGGTGAAGCTTTGGTGCTGTGCAGCAACCAGCACGTGGCAGCAATGCTGGGTCTGAGCCTTCTCGACTGGGAAGCCCTGCAGAACTGCGTGCAGAGCAGGGGCAGGGTGTCCTTTCAGCATGGGGAAGCTACTGGCACGGGGGTGAGTGGGTTATTCCAGTAATGACTGAGGCACGCTGGGCTTGAGCTTCAGCTGGACTGGTGTGCCAGTGGCTCCCTGCTTCCCTCTGCTCGTTCACTGGCAACACACCCTTTCCTTCCGCAGTGTGTAGAGGAACCTGAGGATCTCATTGCTTGCTACCTAAGAAGCCTATGCAGGAGTCCTCTCATCTGTCGCCCCATCCTGCTGGATTTCACCCTAGACAGGAAGCCCTCCAGGATCCTGCAGCCTGGTGAGCAAGCACTGTTGGCTTTGTTATACTTGGTGTGGGAAAGAAGGGAGATGTCTCACCAGGCTGGGGAAGGAGAGCTGCCTTCACTGCACACAAAGCAAGATCTTTGGGTCTTTTCCATGGAATTGTGGATTCGGTAGTGTAGAGCCAAGATGTGTCTTACACAACTATGGTCACAAAAATCCATAACTAAAGAGTTTGGAGTTCATGGGTGCTGATGTCTGAGCTCATGCTGCCACAGCTGTGCGGCTGCTGTGTTAAGGAGACATTCTTAGCTGCTTGTGCTAACACCAGTGCTTGAGTGTGGCTTCAAGTGCTGCAAGGGTTGGTTTGCTAAGCTCTCTGCTGTGGAGACATTGTCCTTTGGCTATCGTGTAACACTGTCACTAAGGCCAGGTTGCTGATGGTTAGAAAAGATACAAAGCCCAGTGCATCAGCTGTGAGAGCAGCGTGTAGTTCGCAGCGTTTCACAGTGTGGAATGTCTGTTTCCTCCCAGCTGGAGGGATGCTGGCCAAATGCATTCATCTGCTTCCATCCCAGATTGATTAATCGCGCTGTCCTTTAAGGTTTAGTAGGTGCCAAGCAGAGGACGCAAAGCCTTCTCTCCCTGAGCAGCTTCTAGAGCTGTGTGCTGGAGCAGAGCAGGAGCCCTCTACCGAGTTGCTACAGGTTGTATCTTTCCCCTTCAGCCCCCCTGCAGCTGAGAAATTTTCGGTGCGGTGAAGTGGAGTTTGTGTCGCAAGTGGAACCTCGGCCAAGCCTGCTGTGCCTGAACGTGGAGGAAGTGGAACAAGATGCCATAAGCTATCTGAACAGCGAGAGGATTAGGAGGACATCTAGTCACTGCTGAGTGGGAGCCACCACTTAACGTCTCTCGCAGTGGGAGAGGAATTGTGGAGATACCTGCTGGGACTGGGAGCTTTTTTTCTTTACACTCGGTGCAGGCAGGGGCCTGTGAGCACAGGGTGAAGGGTGTGATCAAGAAGCTGCTGTCATTTGTGAAATTCCTGAATGGCCATTCTGGACCGTTGCCACCAGTGATACTGGGCTGTGTTTTGGAAGAGAGCTGGTCAATACTTCCTACATGCTAGCAGTTGCACTGGGCCTAGGGCACACAATGTGTGTGTTTTTATGTGGTAGTATCTACTAAATAAAGCTATTAAAACACAGTTTAAACAACATCATATCTGGTTTTGTATTATTGTTTACTTGCTATATGGGGAATGAGGCAGAACATTCATGTCCTTGGTTTATGAGCCAGATCTGCATTTTGCAGATCATTCATTCACTGTCTAAGGGTGATACTGTACAGTTGCCACAAGGCATGGTCTGCTTAACTCCATTGAAGTTACTGAAATGATGTTTTTAAAGCATTTCCTTCCCCGAGGAAGAGAAGGGAAGTGAGTAAGTTGCTGTTTGGAAACTAAATCATGGTATTAAATCACAGAACGATATGGACATTGTTTTGCAGCTTACCCAGGGGCCTGAACATTACATGGAGCTGATAACAACAGGAAGGCAGTGAGCTGTGATACAAACTCACAACATGCTACAGGCTTGCCCATCTGTTCCTGATGACTGCAGTGCCATGGGCTGGTATCCATGGTGGCACAGCAGATTAACTGATGCACTATGTGGGAAATCACCATTCAGAGAGTCCTCTCCTGTCTGCTTGCCATGATTACCAAGTCTTCTGCACGTTCAGATTCTTAATCTTGTGCTATAGGTTGGTAAATTCCACACACAATTACGGTGGGGGTGGTGAGTTGCTGGAACAGGTCACCCAGAGAATTTGTGGACACTCCATCATTGGGACAATCCAAAGAGATGTCAGGTGGGGCTTTGAGCAACCTGCTCTAAGGGAAGGTGTCCTGGCCCATGGTAAGGGAGGTTGGATCTTTAAAGTCTCTTCCAAACCAAACCATTCTGTGATTCCCTGCATTATTCCCTGTCCAGATAGTATTTGAACAGCTACTTTGTTTTGGGTTTTATTTAATTGTTTCCCTCTGCCTTCCCCCTTAATCCGAGCCTTATATTAAACTGAAGGTGGTAGGTTTATTATGTCCAAGTATCTTCCCTCTCAAAGCCAGCTGGCTGCTTCTAAGACCAAAGCATGAGTAGCACAAGACCTGACAGATGCCACCATTCAACAAAGTTCTGAGACTCCATCCTAAAAGAGGTTGCCAAAACAGCTTAAAGCAAAAGTCTACACAAGTTTTGCTATGACAGTCTTTTCTGTAGGTGCCTTCTGTGAAATGGTAATGGTTTTGCTGAAGGATGCTTCCCACCCTTTCTCAGAGAAAATAAAGCAAAAGCAAATAAAAAAAACCCCCAAACCTCTCGGTCAGAGTAAAATGTTAACTCTTAAGTGCTGTAAATTAAGAGATCAAAATCTGATTTAAAAGTGCAACTGAAAGTATTCCTGTAATATGAATAACATAGTAACAGACAGTGCTACAGAAATAAGTAGGAAGTGCCACATAACTTTGTTTTTCTTTTGTTTTTCTTTTTTTTTTTTTTTAAAAAAAAGAAGTAAATTTGTCTCTCTAGCTGTAACTATGTTTAATAACTGGTTTTACTTCTGAATTTGACCCTGCCAGTAGTATCTTACCAGTCTTTCCCTTTTCCTCCTCATTCCATACGTTAGCCTTCTGTCTGCTGCCATACTCACTACTTCCTTGTTCCTCTATTATTTCACGTTACAAATGCGATCGCCAGCTCCTGTAGGACTGTAGACTTACTGTTTGCCTTCGCCAGGTTGAGGGCCTAACACTTATTTGAAGGCCACTGGTTATTTTCTACCCCATCAGCATTTTGCTATTCGCAAAGTCTTTTTCTTTCAGAAGGGGAGTTTGAGCACAGCCTTCTGAGAAGGCCGAGTGGATTAACTGCCTCACGGGTCTATTGCTGTGCTCAGAGAACCACAAGACAGGAGCTGCACTACTCAAATCTTTGGGGAAGTTCAGATTTCCTTCTTTCTACTACTCGGAGTGTGAGGGACCAGTTCTCGGATGTAGTTCAGGAAACTTTTTTTTCCGTTTGCCTCTGAGCTTCTGCCCATGGTCAGAATTCTGGTTGCTGCATTATTTCAGACAAGAGAACACGCCTTGTTCCTGTGATCAGTTTTTCCTTTATTTATGCAGCACTCCTTATCACATTCCTCCCTATCTTTCTGAAGCCGAGCAAAGTATCCTGACGTTGGTATGGATGAAAAATAATAATACAAGAGAAATCAGCTGGCTTCGTGTTTGTGTTTGTAGCACATGCTCTGGAACTGGGAGGAGCTCTTAAATGTCTCAGTCCAAGAGAGTGGAAAACATGCAGCATGTCCTGCCATCCGGGTAGCTGTAGTAACTGCTCTGCATCAAAAGACAGAGATATTCCTTTTGGCTGATTTTTCTGTAGCTCACCATCACCAGTTTACTTCTAGAGCCTACCACCCAAAGCCAAAGCTGATTAATAGGTGGTTGTCCCGTGCTTTGACTGTCCACAGTCCTCCTTATTCCTGGTCTCATAGGTACTGCTCAGGCTGGCAGCTCCCTCTTGCCCCGTTCAAGGTGTCCGCAGTAGGTACTATTTACTGAAGATACTGCACTGTGCAGTGGAGTTGTCTGAGTAAAGAGTGGGTGTGAGCAAGGCTTGTACTGCATCTGGCCTCATGAGGAGGGAGAGGAAGAAGTCCACGCTGCCTTGCAGCCGTGAACTGTAGCCAAGGTTCAGAGGGTGCGCAGAGCAGCAAGCAAGATGTCTGTCTTTTGGGTCAGAGCGAAGGTTGAGGAGGGAAGGAAAAGAGACCAAGGGGTCAAATAAGTGATGACAGTTGGTGGTGTAAGAGAAGAATCTCTTAAAGTTGCAGCAAGTGATGGGAGAAGCCATCAGGGAGCCTATGGGAGAGACAAACCATATGTCCCACCTCAAGCAGGGGATGGGGAAAGGGTGTGCAGAGGGGAAAGGCACAACTTCCCATTCTGGCAGGCTTGATGTAGGTCTGCTGCTGTAACCAAAGTCAGCAAGAGAGTCTACATAGACTGAGCATATATACTGAGCATATATGCTTATGAGTTTCCCTTTCCAAGCTTACCTCCAGGTCCAGCGGCATTTCTGATTGCTTTGTAGAGGCTTTATATCAACAGCAAATACAGGGGAAGCAGAAGCATCCAGTGACAGGCTGGAAGGGAGGAGGACACTGACTCTGCATTCAGGTTCACCAGCTGCAAGTTGGTCCCCCTTGTAATATTAAAATCTGTAGCAGAAGAATAGTGAGAGGCCACCAGAATGGGAAACACAGCAGCGTGGGCAAAATGAGTGTATATATTTATTCATCCCCATTTTTCTCAATATCAATAAAGATAGACCCTGCCTCTTGTGCTGAAGACCCACTGCTATGACCCCTCTCATGTAGAACAGGAGAAGATATCCAGGCTCTTTCGGAAGCTTGCTTTCCTGTGAATAAGGTGGCCTTTTAAGTAAACAGAGTGGACTGGAGTCAAGAGAGATATTCATTAATAATACCCAAAGGGGTCTGATGGCTTGGTACACAAAAGGCATCTAAGCTGAACTGGCTAAAGAGTCAAAAGTTGGGGTTTCTGGCTGGTTGGTTTGCTTTTGGTTACCATTCAAAGGAATACACTCTTTTGAAGTGTGCCTTGCCCTTCCCTTCCCTTCCCTTCCCTTCCCTTCCCTTCCCTTCCCTTCCCTTCCCTTCCCTTCCCTTCCCTTCCCTTC
>WTSP01021546.1:7141-27343 GCA_025331215.1 Actenoides lindsayi | reverse complement strand
GTTGCCAGGCACTGGAACAGGCTGCCCAGGGAGGTGGTTGAGTCACCATCCCTGGATGTGCTTAAAAGCCGTATAGAGGTGGTGCTGGGGGATGTGGCGCTGGGGGATGTGGCTTAGTGGTGGACTTGGTAGAGTAGGGCTAATGGTTGGACTTGATGGTCTTGTCCAACCTTGATGATTCTATGAACTTGAGTTGCTTTTGAAACTGATATAAACTCAGACAACCCTGAATAAATCCCAGTACTAAGTTTGTGATATTGGTGTAGGCTTCGCAAGAAGCACTTCACTGAGGTACCAGTGCTGAAAATTTTCTGTGATGCCATATAAACAGGTCATTGTGTCATGTGTTGATACTTTGTGATGAACTTGATTAAAAAACACAACAGCTTGCTATTTTTTCTCTTTATTTTTGCTTTCCCCCCCCCCCCCCTCCTTTTCCTTCCCCTCAGAAAACAGCAATATTTTGACAAAACCCTTAGTGTTCCTCACCTGTTTTCTGTGCAGGCAGCCCCTTCCAGCACCTTTCACATCCAGCTAAGGTTGATATGTTCTGGAGTGATGGGTTAAAAAGGTGGTCCCAGCAGCAGGGTCTTTTTAGCTGCCGACTGACATCTAAAATAATGTGACATGTTTTCCTGATAGTGTATCTCATCTTTGGGGATGCGTAAATCCACAAGGACCAATGGAAGTCCTGTGTTTTTATAGATAAGGCTTTTAATATCATTTGAGGAGGATTTTCTAGGCAGGTGTCTGCAAAGTCTCACAAAAAGCCCTTCTCGTGGAAGACACATCTCAGCTAGTGGTGAATTATTGCAATGTTACTCACTTCCGTCAAATATTAGCGTCTGGATATGACTGTGCTCAACTAATTGCTAGTGTCTTGGATTAAAATGGCAGATGGCAGTTGGTACTTCGGCCTTTTTACTCTAAGTAAACAGCACGTTTTCAGCCCATCATGGCACCTTAAGATGAGCTGTATGAAAAGGGAGGACATCCTGCCTGCAGCTAAGTCTCCTGATAGGTGCAGTCAGTGGAAATAAATGAAGAGGTGAGGCTGGGTTATGATGTAAGCCATGGCACCAATGTGTTCTTCTAACCTTTGTAAATGTCACATAGTAGTGGTGATACTTTACACCATTTGCTGGGTGTGGGGAAGAGGGTCCTAAAATTTACATATATATCCTGGTAGAGACAAATTGGAAAGTTGAAGACTAAACGACTGAGCGGGACCTGTCTGGTCAGCTTGTATACAGTGCCCTCTTCGCCAGTATGTCTCCTGGTGTGAGGGCTCTTGCATTGGGAGAGAGGATGCACAAGCCTGTAATCAGCTTGTGTCTTCACAAATCTGGCTGGAATTTAGGACTGAAACAAGTTGTAGCTTTGTAGCCTCTCATTCCACTTACCCAGATGGCAACTGTAGCTCTACCTGGTTTTGTTTAAGTTCTTTCCCCAGGGACATTCAGGACAATAAAGATTTGATATCTAGGTGCTAAACCTTCTTCTTAACTGGGAATTGTCCTCAGAAAGCCAGGACATCAGTTTGACTCTTTCAGGTGTGTTTAGGTTATACAATATAGCCAGGCTTTCAGTCCCTGGCAGTCCTTGAAGCCTTTTGGAACTCGAGCCAAAATTTAGATCTCCATTGGCAGTGTACTAAGCCAGAATCCCACATCCCAAGATTAATACATAAAAGCGTTGAGCTTTGATCACCAGGGTAGTTTATCATGTCTGATCTATTCACAAACAATAGAATATGTTAGACTGGATTAGATAGATGAAGATATCCCAAAAGTATCACTTTTTAGAATACAAGAACGGTCTTCCCTTCAGCAACAACCCCTCCTGCACCCGGAAGGAATGTAGGTGTAGTTACTCTGATGTCCACAGTAGTTATAATTCTTCCTGTTGTAGCTGGGTCCCTGAAAATCCTCTGCATCTTCCTTGGCCCGTACACCCACAGCTCTTGTTTTGCTTGCTGCCTGGCTGCACTTCTTCAAACAGACAGAGAGGTCACTGCACAGCAACAAAAAGCCTTTTTATCTGTGACATTACACGCACCAGTTCAGTTTACCTAAAAACCCTGCCAGTGGGGATCTGTGAGGCTGCCAGGCTGCACTGAAACTAGTGCGTTTTCAGGAAAAAAAACAAGACTGGACTTGCCAAGAGAAGAACTTTGAAGCAAGGTGATGCCCAAAGCTGCAGACACATTTTTAGACTTGGTAACCTTATAAACACCCATGTGACTAAAAGAACTAGGGTAGAAAAGCCTGCTCCTGTCTTGGGTCTGCTGCCATTCAGTGTCTCAACGAATGCACAGAATGCTGGAATAAAGGGTGCATTCACCAAAGTTGCAGCCAACATTAGGTTGGGAAGGACCACAAGCATATTGGAGATTGAGAATAGAATTAACAAATGATCTGGACACATCGAGCAAATGGCCTTAATTGTTAGAAGGTGCTTGGACAAGGGCAGTAGGTCAATGACCAGTCAAACCCATTTATTAAAGGGAATTCTTTTGAAGTCTTTTAAACACAAAGATGCAACAGGAGGTTCAGGCAAGCTCTGAGCCACGCACTGTGAGAAACTGAGAGGGTGTATGGGGGAAATGCTGCCTTATACTGGGCCCTGGTCGTCTGCTCTTCCGTGTGCTTCGGCTGCTGGCAAGTGCCAGGGGACGCTGAGCTGCTGCAGCACTCCACATGGCTGCTCCGATGTCGTGATCTTGAGTGCAGAGCAGAAATGATCAGCTACAGACACAAGACAGACAACTGGGTAGCAGTTCTACAGAAAAGATCTGGGGTACTGATGGTTCCAAAGCTGAGCCAGAATCACAGAAACATAGAACTGTGGAATTGTTTAGTTTGGAAAAGACCTTTAAGATCATTGAGTCCAAACGTTCACCCAGCACTGCCAGGTTACTACTAAACCGTGTCCTTAAGAGCCACATGTACAAGTCTTTTAAATACCTCCAGGGATGAGGACTCCACCACTTCTCTGGGCAGCCTGTTCCAATGCTTGGTAACCTTTTTGGTGAAGGAATTTTTCCTCATATCATCTGTCTTACCTGTTTTAAGAAAAGCCCACGCTATGTTGGAATATATAAGTGGTGATGTCATGTGTAAGAAATTTCTGCTGTCTTAAAGGTGTGAGGGGCTTAGCTCTGTCCAGTGCTACTAACATCTCTTGGAGCTTTAGCAATGCACCTCGAAGAAGGTATGGACTAACTGGCAAGCAGCAGGAATGAGAAGAAGAAATATGAGTTGCTTTGTTTTGCTTCAAGGGAGTTGTAGATTAGGGATTTAAATGGTACTGTCAATAGAGAAGCAAGGAATGGGCTGTCTACCTAGTTCTCTGTCCCTGCAGGTTTTTGAGAATAGGCTAGAAACCTCCTCAGAATCAGAAAGCAATGTTAGATCCACCATGAATGACAAAGATAATAGCTGATCCTGCCTCACAACAGAGGGACAGACAGCCTCTAGCTGTCTAGCCCTATTCTTTGTCACCCAGTGGTTCCTAGATGAACTGTGTGCTGTCATTTGCACCTGCTTAGACTGGTTACAGACTTGGGATAAAAATAATATCCCCATATCCCTATTCAGAATGGACAAGAGGGTTTGGAAAAGGGATGTTGTCAGAGAGGAATGTTGTCAGGGAGGAATGTTGTCCTGCATGGCAAGATGGGTCTGGGAGGAAATCACACGTGCGCAGAGGGAGAGTTCAGGTTCTGCAGTGCCCAGAGCTTTAATACTGGTACAAGGCCCTACTTTAGACCTGTCTAAATACAATGTGATACAGTCCTTTGACTCAGAAATACGCTGCAGAAAGGGCTATGTGCCAAACTTAAGGGAAAGGTGAGCAGGGATTTAACTGCTTGTGCTTGCCGGAACTCTGCTTCATCTGCAGGCAGTAAGCCTGGATCTCTCTGCAGAAAGATCTGCTCTTACAGCAACATGGAAGATTTATAAATTCACCCACAAAAAAACAAAACAAACCCCAAAAACAAACAAAAAACACACACACAAAAAATAGAATCAAACAAACAAACAACACAAACAGACAAAAATCCTGACAAAATCAGTGCATGCCTGGCTGGTTCAATTGCTTTGCAAAGAACGAGGGTGGAATAAGCTCCCCAGTAGAGATGGCTCACCACTAGATCCTTTTGTTAAGTGAGCTGAATCTGGTTTCTTGTGGAGCAGCAGGGCCTGCTACTTAAGGTAAAGGGAGCTGGGAGTGCGGGTGGTGGGTAAGGCAAGCAGGGGCAGTGTCCTCCCCAGCAAGGTCTGGGTTCCACAGTGCCCCAGCAAGGCCAGGGGAAGTTGAGGCAGGGCTGTGCTGAGCAAGGCACAGTGCCAGGCCCAGCATGGCTGCCCCCTGGAATGCAGGGAGCAAGGGCAGGGCCTGAGTGCAAATGCAGCTGCTGAGCCATGGGAGGAGAGGGTCCCAGCGAGGCTGCTCATGGCTCCATCCCACACCGCAGCTTGAGCCAAGGTTACAACTTCCATCTACAGATACCCCTCTAAACTCAAACAGCTTTTTTTCTAAGGCCAACTAACCTCTCTGCCTAATTTTTCTCCCTGAAGACATTGAGCTGAACTGTATCCTCAGTTAATGTAGCAATCAATCCCCATAAAGAAGACTCAAAGAAGACTTTCCCTTGGTAGATTTCTCTATTTGCCCTCCAGATGTAAGACTTTCCAATTTGGGTGTCCTGTGACACACAGAGACACCCCACTAGATGGCAGGACAGGAGCCGGTAGATGGCAAGCAGGGCTCTGCTCACCTTGGTAGGAGGCCAGAGCTTTTTCTACTGATGTTGGTGTCATTCCCATATCACCTGGAATGCCCCAGCACCAGTGTAATAAAAATTTGATCTTGGGCCTGTAACTGATACAGCCTCTCTCTGGGCTCCTGGCCAGTTGGATCCTGCACACAAATACCATTCTTTCCAGATAATTAGCATCCCCATGTGATGAGCTTGGGTCCATCAAGTTTTTAACCATTAGAAGGGCTAATCCTGCCGTGCTAAATTCACTTAGTTGCCATTTTCAAAATGACATTTGCTTCACAAATGTTTTGAAGCCTGAAATACAGTTCTGCCATTTTAACCCATCGCTGTGAACTAAAAAATTCATTGTTACATGGTGTGACCTCTCAATCTTGTGAGTAGAGAAATAATCATCAGAGCATGTGGCATGTTAATGGTGTTATTCCTAAAATTCTGGTACTGGATTTTCCAGCAGGTAGTAAATAAGCAACACACTCAGTTATGTTTCTGAAGCAAACTTTGCTACAGATGCTCTGGGAGAATGGCAGGAATAAAGGTGGAATTATAAGGAAATGAGTAGATGGCTTTTGGTCTCCCAATTGTACAAAGCATTGCTTTAAAATACTGTAGGGGAAAGCAGGCAACACGATTAAAAGAGATTTGGAAAACATTTGGCATTTTGGAAAACAGCTTCCTAAACATCACTCCAGTGATGAGTTCATAACACTTGTCAGCTGCACATACAAACCTGATAAGATTTTCAAAGATCCCAAGACAGATATTTTATTTATTGTTTTCTGCTAAAGATTTTCTGTCTACTATATTTCCCCCTTCTGTGAAAATTAAAAAAGGACCAGAGTGACAAAGGATATGTTAGATGGTTAGGAGGTATCCCCCAGCTTCTGATGATTTTGAATTGCTCTGGTTTATATTGTTTTAGAAAGGTATGGCAGTGCTCTAGGAGCCATTATGAAATGGGGAGTTTTGATGGAAGGATGGTAGAAGAAGCTCTTTGCAAATTGTCTCCCACAAATGTACTCTGAGAAAATAAGGGCTGATCTGCTTATCTATCAGTGAGATGGCCGATAACGTCAGGCACTTCAAGATTAGGTTAGGAGAGGACCTTGAGTGGTTAATCAGCCAGCCTTCTTGCATCAGGGGGATTAGTTAGACATGTTAGACATGCTGGGGAGATGTTTACCTACCTTGTTTTTCAGAACTCCTGATGATGGAGATTTCCATTCTCCCCTGAAGAACAAACATTTACTAAAAAAAAAGACTGAAAGTTGGGTCCTCCCATTCCCCTGTGAGCGTTGTAAATACAAGATGGCTCCCAACCTGTATAAAAGTGGATTTAGGGGCCTGTCTGATAATTGGAACCTTATGGAGCTTAGTCTGCCTTATTCTGTGTGGACACTTGGCTGCAGTTTCCATATTTATTGAAAAAAAAAATCTGTATTATTTGTCAGTAGTTTCACACAGGATTAACCTGGATGTTCCTTACTGTTTGGTCCCTTCACTGGGCCAGGGAGCACTTGGAAGTCTATTTACAGGGCCATAATACCGTAGGTAGAGAGGAGAAATGGAAGAACCAGCCCATCTCATGTATTTCTACCAAGAAGCTTTACATAAAAAGCAGGTTCACTAATGAATACAATTCAGAGTTGCCTGAAGTGGCAATAGATGCTTCTGTGAAAACGTAAGAGCAGTTCTCAAAATAAACTGTTAATAAAATGTTAAGAAAGGAATAGAGAATAAACCCAGAAACATCCCTGCCATTTATATGTCTGTGCACACACATGGAGTAAATATATATATATACACATAAACATTTTTTATATAATTGCTCAAATGTCATGTGCAGTTCTGGTCTCCCAGTGTCAAAAGGGTATGATAAAAGTAGAAATAGTACCAAGAAGAAAGCCAAGGAGAAAAATAATAAACTGGAATAGGTCACAGCAGCTTTAAAAAGATGTGGGGAGAGGGGTATGGTGGCAGCCTTTGCAATTAAGAGCAGCACTGAGAAAATTTTTTAAAAGTCAATTATTCACTGCCTCTCAACATACAGGAACTATGGGAACATCAAGAAAATGATGAGGTGACATGTTCAGAAGAAAGAAAAGAAGGCTCCTTTTAACACCCTGTGTATAGTTACATTGTGGAACTTACTGCTTCAGAATGCTGTGGATACCAGAAGTTTAGATTATTACAGAAGCAATTAGAGTCATGGAAAAAATGCAGCAAGGGCTATTAAGCACTTCTGGCTTGAGAAGAAGCCCTTCAGCCAAGGACTGCTGGAGGCTGGGAAATTTAACACTGAAATGTTACCTTCCTCTGCATAGATTTATAGGTTTTGCAGGATAAAGGGTTTGGCAGAGCCCTGCATCCTTGAATCCCCTTTATTAGCTTATCAATCATGTGCAGCCTCAGGAAGGTACATTTCTAGGAAGGAAGAGGGAGCAAGAAGGTTTTAAGGAGGCCAGGGAATCATCTCTGGCTGTTTCTCTGGCCTGAAATAACCCTTGGCGAGCTGTGGGGCCACGCTGAGGTGAGGAAGGACCGCTGCCTGCTCTGCCTCACCAGCTCCCAGCTATGCTAATTGCATTAGCTGCTGCCCTGGTCTCATTTTGCTGCCTCAGTTCTGACCTGGTTTTGACATTTGAAAGAGCAAGTAAACAAACCCCTCACATGTGTCAGGTGGCTTAGCTGCCATCGGCTTCCTTACTGTTTCATGACTGTGCCCAAATGCCCAGCCAAGGCAGTGTTGGATGTCCCCGGGTCAGCGAAGGATTGCGGAGGTGCAGCGAGGTCAGGCCGCTTTGTTTCAGCCGTGCCAAGAAATCACCTCCACCCTCTGCAGTCTTTCGGGCAGCCACAGGCCCCCTCCATCTGCCTTACTTTTGAGCTGTTCTGCAATGCGGTCTAGTCCTCTATTCCTCTACCTGCGAATCACCAGGCATTAAATGACAGCCACTTTCCCATCGCCAACATCCTGCCCCGTGTGCCCACCTCAACTCACAAGTGTTTATACGTGTGCAAGCAAGCGAAGTGCATCAGGACATAGAGAAGGCAGCCAGGCACATCCGAAGTTGAGCATACATATATTTTTCTGTTCTGAATGAAAACCACCGTGGCCACGATGCGCTCAGTGCCTGTAAGGTTTGGTTTTTGTTTTGGTTTTTTTCCCCAAAGGTTATGCTGTCCTTCAGTTTTAAAAAGCTCAACAGCGTGGGCAGAAGCACAGCGCACACCTGGGAGGCAACAAAGAAATTCCTGTGTGCCAAAACTGGTGTTTACAGCCGCTCTTCTCTGTGACTCCAGTCAGCACAGTGCCTCCTGTCTCAGATTCTCCAGGCACGAAATGAGGCTAGTAATGTTTATCCACCTGCTGTGAGGGTTCACAGAACAAATCATTATTGCTCTATGGGGATAGGAAAGTAGGAAGAAATCCCACTGAAATAATTCATATATACAGGAGCAAGTGAACACGGAGAAAAGGAGACTCGGGGGTGTGTGCTCTTATGGCACAAAGCAAAGGATCCTCCGCTGAGAACAGCATGAATATGGAAACCGTGCAACAGATGCACTCTGCTGAACATCAAATGTATGTAAATCATTCTGCTGGTCTTTTTGGTGCGTTTCCTCACCATTCACAAACAGTTTTGTGCCCAAGATCCAAGAGAGAAGCTGAGGAGGTGGTTATGGTTACAGTGGGTATTGCAGGCAGACAGTGAGAGAGCGCAAGGTACGGTGCCCTGGTGCTGCCCAGAGACGTGGTCGGCCCCTAAACAGCAGGATAGCAATTGGTCTCTGCTTGCGAACTCCTCTGCAGCAAGGCAAAGAGGGCGAGCCCCAGCCAAGCACTTAAGAGCAATCCCATGGAAATGGGGACAGGTTTTTTTCTATTAATCTGAATTTATTATTCACTCCTTTGGATTTCTGCTGGCAGCCAGTGCTATTTAAAGACCTGGCTTTTATCCAAAGCCCACGCTCACATGCTTCATGTAAGAAATAGAGAGAGGAAAAAAAAAAAAAAAAAAGCAAATTCTCCCTTAGTTCATTGAACAATTGAACAGTTCTGCCTCTGCTGAACACAAAAGGCACTATTTCAGTTTCTGCATGCAGTCCTATAAGCAAGCTGCCTCCCCGAGGGTCAGCTTTGCCAGAGGAACAACCTGACCATATGTAGGTGCAATGTGTCTGTACTACTTGGAGTTTCACCTAGGCAAACAGAGGCTCAGGGTAGTGATTTTTACTTGCAATTCTTTTTGTTTGTTTGTTTTTTCCCCCTGTAGGATTTCACATGAAATGTGCAAATACAAAGACTTGTGATCATTATGGCCCACTGAAAATTAAGGGCCATGAAAATTCTTCTTCATAATTTCCTTGATTTTTTATTATATTCTCCATTTCTGAAAACACCTGAGATGGTTGGTAGATATATTGACCAAATGTGTTCATTCATTCATATATACTCTTCGGATTTAATGCAGTTGTAACTAATTATTACATACTTCCATAGGTAGGGAAACAAAACTATGGAGATCATGGATATTCAAGAAGGATAGTGAGAACCCAAGATCTTGCCATGATAAAATATTTCTGTGGTGCTCACGCAGGAGTTTGGTCTTCAGAGGACTACAGGGTTTATTTTCACAGTGTGGCATTTGGCCTTGCATCACCAAGTTACAAAATGTTAACCCTGAAAAAGAAGTATGAAAAGGGCTGGGCTTGTGGACTGACAGCGGTGAAGTCCTATGTCCCAGCCCTGTTGGAGCTGTGCTGCTTTCTAGGGTGTTCAGGGCTAAGCTTGTAAATCTGTATTTAGGAATCAAAGTAATCTTCTGATTTTCAGAGGAGGTAGCAACTTCCTGTGATGCTCAAATCTTGCTCTTGGCAACCCACTTGGGTTTCCATCTTTTGATTTCAGTCCCTTTATTCGTAACAAGTACCTGTGGGCAGAGTAACTCTGGCCATACAGAAGTACCCTGAAGACTCATTCCTAACAGCTCAGAAGTACAGTATATGGGATCCTTCTAAAGCCTCGAGGAAGAAGGCTGAGTATTAGAAAGCATGTAAGAATTGCTTCCCCTTGCTCAAGCCCAGCTGCAGTGATGTGAACAGCCTGATGATAGTTTGCAAGGCAAGTGCTGTCATTTACAATGACAGTTTTATTTTCCATGCTCTGGCAAATGACATTATGGCTTTATTTTGACTTACTTCAAACACAAATTCTTATGTTAATAGTGTATAGTAAGAGGAAATTAAGCAATGAAGACTTGCAAAATTTTAGGTAAAATTCTTTTCTGATTTCCCACTTGTTTTTCAGTGCTTGCTCTGCAAGGAAGTGCATTTGAGCTTTTATAAACTCTGAAAAAGGATGATCTGAGTCATTACTGTGTATGAACACCGTTGGCATAGTATTTTAGCTGATGCATCATCATTATTGCCACTGCTACTATTAACCAACACGTTGAATGTCTTGGATATATTAAGGCACAGTAAGTTTCCATCCCATAGACAAGGTTTATCTTAACAAATGTTTGCGATGAATTTACAGCTGATATAAAAGACAGCACTATATTAACAAAAGTCATTATGCATTTGCTACAGGATCCTATGCATTCTCTACGTATATATAAACAGACACAATTTGCACTGCTCTTAACAGTTTTCTTGTGATGGCATTTATTTCGTAGGTGCTGCACTTTTTTTCCTCTTTGTATTTCTTGCTTGCAGTAACTCAGACATGAATCCATTAAATGCAATTACAGAAGTGTAAAGCAGAAAGCAAAGGACTTACTTTTCAATACAGCAGCACAGTGACCCCACAGTAAGGTCACGCCGCTTGCACTGGCTCCTGTCTGTGGTCAGGAGAGGTCTCTGGGAGCTGGTTTTGGAACCTGGCACAAACTTACTCTGTCATGTGCTATTCGGGGAAAAGTTCAGACATTCAATGCTGGGCTCAAAACACAGTGAGAGTCGAGATGCAGTTCTAAGAGAGGAGACATATTATATATTTTTACCCATCCCACAGAGCTCCCGACTGCCTTTTTGACTGTACCTTTGAAAGTTCATGCTTGCAAGCAGCTCTTCAAGTATGAAATATGGCTGGGAGTGGGGTGGAGAGTATCTATATCTGGTTATGTGGTGTTCAGTGATGGCAAACGTTTCAGTCTACACTTGAGAAGAGCTTAAAATTGAGACATACTGGAGCCAAGATGGACCAATGCATTAGCATGAATAAAACCAGCCAGTCTTGTCATCAAGAATTCAAAGTGACTACTGTTATGCCTTGTCACCTTTGACTCCTCAACCCAGTGGTCACAGTCAACTAGAATCAAGAGAGCAAAGCCTGTATGAGATCAATGTTTGAACATACATCTCTGTATTCACAGTGCAATATTCAACGTCGGTGTCATGGCGTGTCTTTAGGTTTAATGTACACAAGAGAGGATCATCTGCTTTACAAATTCATCTGCACCTTTTGCAGCAGCACCTTAAATGCCCGTGCAGGTGAAGTGTTTTAACATCACCACGTCTGACCTAATAGTTGAAGATGTGAGGTTAGACTGTTGGTTTAGGATGAGCAGTTGTTAGCATCCTGACAAGAAGCTGAGGGACGTATTTTGCTCTTGATTTTCATCCAAGAGGTTTTTTTCCTGCTTTTGCCTCCAAAACCTAAGCCCTGAGAACTTTATAAAATAACAGTTGTCCTCCCACCACTGCCCTGTGAAATCAAAGCTCTATCATTCCACGCATCTTCACAGTACATTCCTCACAAGGCTAAAAGAGATCACCTAAAACTTGGAGGCAAACAGGTCCATTTAATGAGCCTATCATTCATTAGCATTTACACTGCTGGTTGTTTCAGTACAGTAAATAAAATGAGGGAAGTAAAGGAGAAAGAAGTGGATATCAGTGAGAAGCTCTAGGACCTGATGCCCTTGGGAGGAAAAGTGTTCTGGCCTGTCTGAACTGTTTCCCAGAGAACTGATGTACTTTGCAGTGGATTTAGAAGAATTTAGAAGTTAAAAAAAAAGCTGTTCAGACGAGATTTCTGGGTAAACTGATTTTGACCAAGAATGTTAGCTATGAAAATGCAAAAAATGCTTTCATTGTTTCTAATGCAAACCAGGAAAAAAAAAAAAAAAAAAAAAAAAAAAAAAGAAAGAAAAGAAAAAAAAGAAAAAGAAAGAAAGAAAAAGAAAAAAAGAAAAAAAATCTGTGGCACTTGCAGAACACCTTTGATTGTAAGAGTCCCAAATCTAATTTCTCCTGCTACAACAAGTGCTGTCCTTGTGAGAGTGTGCCACGTATCCGGTTCCTAATGCTGCCTTCCTGCAGCAACTGAAGGAAGTTTTGAAGCTCTCACTGCTGTTGCAGCTCTGTCTGGTGTCACCTTTGGTAGGGGATCACAGCACAGAGCAGAGCTGCTGCAGAGGCTACACCAGCTTAAGTAAACACTTCGAACCATTTCTGGGCAGGTATCCAGAACTCAGCGTCTGGCTAAACTTAGAGGGCTTTTCAGACACAACTCATCTGACACTTGACACCCTTGAATTTAGGTGTGTTAACATTTAGAGTGAAAAGACTGACACACAGCTATAGGTTAACATGGTCAGACCAGAGGGCACCTCAGTCTGGGAGCTATATCCTTGTGCAGTGGTGACGCAGGCAGTGGTTAAACTAAGATCTTTTCTGCTGATTAGAGACTTGCTGAGCTAATTGAATGAGCTCTGTTCAGATAAACCGGATGGAGCTGCAGGAATCTGCACACCACTGTGATTTTTCCCCACCTAGTCTTTAACCACACCATTTAAACACCTGTACAATGTGCCAGACAGTATGGAGAGAGTAAGATATCTCTACTGTACACTTCATTGCTCATTCTTTGCACCTCTCCCATTCCTTTCAGATGCTGTACACTTACTGATCAAGAGCCATCTTCCGGGGTTCCCCAGATTCTGGAACTGCTTCTGTACTCCAAGATTTAGAAATACAGACCATCCTGTTTATAATCTCAAAAATTCAGTGTTAACGATGGACTTTGCAGTGACAATACTAGAAAAAAGTGCCGTCAGCTGCACATTACTGAGAAGCATTTGAAAAAAAAATTGTGTAGCCTCTGTAGTTACCCATTTTCATACACGTACAATTACACAGATTTGTCGTTGAGGCTGGAATAGACCTTTGAGGTCATTAAGTCCAGCCTAGGAGCTGACACCACTCCACCTAGCTAGGCCATGTCACTAAGTGCCACATGCAATCCTTCCTTAAACACCACGAGGGATGGTGACTCCACCACCTCCCTGGGCAGGCCATTCCAGTGTGTAATGACCCTTTCCATAAGGAAGTGCTTTCTAATATCTAACCTAAACCTCCCCTGGTGCAGCTTCAGGCCATGCCCTCTCGTTCTTTCACTGGTTGCCTGGGAGAAGAGTCCAGCCCCAGCTGCCTACAACTACCTTTCAGGTAGGTGTAGAGAGTGATGAGGTCTCCCCTGAGTCTCCTCTTCTTCAGGCTGAACAACTTAGTGTCATCTGCAAATATATATATATTAAAAAAAATATAATTATATATATTTAATTATTAATAATTAAGTATTAAGTATTAATATTAATTTAAGTATATATATTTAAATAATCTTTTTTGTTAACCTCACAAATTTGAGAATCTCACCCCTAGTCCTGCTGGCCACACTATTCCTGATACAAGCCAGGATGCCATTGGCCTTCCATGCCACTTGGGCACACTGCTGACTCATGTTCAGCTGGTTGTCAACCAGTACTCTCAAGTCCCTCTCAACCGGGCTGCTCTCCAGACACTCATCTCCCAGTCTGTAGCGCTGCCTGGGGTTATTGTGGCCAAAGTGTAGGACCCGGCACTTGGCCGTCTTGAACTTCACCCTGTTGGCCTCAGCCCATCGACCCAGCCTGTCCAGGTCCCTCCGCAGTATCTTCCCGCCTTCCAGGAGATCGACAGTCCCCCCCAACTTAGTGTCATCTGCAAATATATATATATAAATATATATATATTTAATCATTAATCATTAAGTGTTAATATTAAGTACATATATTTAAATAATCTTTTTTGTTAACTTGAAAAAAAAAACCAACAAGGTTCTTCCTCAACTCAAGGTAGTAAATAAAGGGCCAACACCCCCCAGGCATCCACGGTCACATGGGTGCAATGCAGGAATTCCTGAAGGCACCATTGGGCTCAAAATAGGGGTCCAGGCACACAGGGTCTCACAGAGTAGACAACGTTCCCCTTATGCCCCTCCATCCATAGGCTGGGGAAGAGCCACCATCTCTCTTCATCAATATGGGTACTGGCTACCTTCTTACCATTCCCAGACACCACGGTTTCTCTGTCCTCTGGGCTCTCTCTGTCTGTCCCCTACCAACATCAACACCATCAGGGGTTTTGGGGCCTTGTCCTGCCCCAGAGTGCTCCAGACCTTCCCTGCCAAGGGGCTTCCCCATGTGTCCTCTAACATGGCTTCTGCGGTGAAGAGATGGCTGCTCTGGAGGTGCAAAGGTTTGCAACGCAGCTTGGGCTTCCTTGGGACCTGGTTGTCAGTGGTGGGGCTCCGTGAGCACCTCATGCTACAGTCAGTGGGAGCGTTTGGTGAGCAAAGTCCATTCCACCCTGAGGAGTGCTCCGCAGGCAAGAGAGCTGTGGAGATGCTGGCCAGAGACAGGACACTCTGGTCAAAATCGCTGCCATTTGCTCTGAGTTTTCTATGGCAGCCCCTGAGCTTTGTGGGGATGGCAAGTGGGATGTTAGGATCTGAAAAGGCATGGAGAAATCACAGAGAAGAGGAGTTGTTCTGTTGGGGGATTGTTCCTGAAATCCATGGCTCATGTGGTACGGACAGCTGTTCCCTGTGGGATGCTTATGACAATCTTTCTCCCATTGCCAGAGTGCTGCCTTCCCCTCCTCCCTACAAAATACAACCTGTCTGATGAGCAGTGGCTTCAGGCCAGTGGCCTTCTCAGCTGAGAAAGGGACTGAGCATCTTCTCATGGATGAGTGTTTTAGCTCACTCAAAGAGCTGGTAAAAGTGCAACTTTTAACAAGTCTTAATGGCGAGGTTCACTCTGGTACTTACTGCACAGGGGAAATATTCAAGGGACAATCAAGTTTGCATCCTTTATAGCATTTCACCAGGATTTCAAAGTTTCAGCACACTTCTTCCAAATGTGCTTACCTCCCGTCCAGGCAAGCAGTGGTCATTCGTTCTGCAGTTTGAACCCAAGGTTTCCTGAAGCAGACTCTCAGACATGGGGGTTTATAAAAATAAATAACTTACTGGAGTGCTAGAGCAGCTGAGTGACCTCCAGGAGGGGGTCCAAAGAAAGGAAGGAGGAGCCACCAACAAAAGCAACACCTGGGCAATTACACCCTGACAGACTATTCACCTGCCCCCTCACGTGACAGTTGGGTCCAACGGCAACATTTGTGTCTGGGGTTTTCTTCTTCCTCCTTGGGCCTGAGAGATTATTCTGGTCTGACATCTTCTGACTCCTTGTTGAACTATTTCACTGCCCCCAGCCAGGCTGTTCTCTTCTTTAGCTGCACCAGCTGTTGACGGCTGGAGTCCTGAAACCTCCTTATCTTCTGATATATGCAGAGGCCCTGTTTTGACTGAGTAGGTACATGTTCAGTATAGAGAAGTGGAAATTCACAGCTTAACACCAAGATGTGTCCCCGCTCAAGGGGACAGTTGCCCAGCCTGAAGTCCAGTTCCTGTCCAGGGAGAATTCACACTGGGCTCATCCACTGACCTCGCATCAATAAACGATCTTGTTGCAGGAGGTGGCTGCCATGCAGCCATGTTGCCTAGCAGGGAGTGCTTAAAGAAGGCTCACTTAGGCTACCAAATTGTCTTTATGGGATAAAGTGGTTGGCTCATAGTCAAATCACAGACAATGGGAAAATTTGCAAAAGACTCGTTGTACCCACAACTGTCTTTGTTCACTCTGCTCCTTTGGGGGTTTCCCGGGGAGGAGTAATTGGCCAGGCTACGGCTCAGGGCTCTGCTTACTTTGGAGACTGCACCAAACTGCTGCTCCTTCAGTTAATGGGGTTTAAAATGCATCCATCACCCAGGTGGGCAGAATGCCCTGGGAAGAAGGAAGTGAAGCGGAACGTCCCATGACGTGCTGGACGGACTGGCCAAGGTAGGGATTTGCACTGGTGTCAGCACGCAGGAGAAAAGCAGCACTGCTGGGCCTGAATGTGACCTCTGTGAAAGATGCCACCGTGTGTCTGGCTGTGCGCTGGGTGGCCAGAGAAATTCCTCAGGGAGCCCTTTGCCTTACTGGGCACGGCTGTGAGGGTTGAATCCCCGACCGCCTTCTGTGTCTCCTTCTGCCTGAGCACTGGAGCTCCAGGCCAGGCAACTGTCAGCAGGGTCCTACCTGGTTTACAAGAGGGTAGGAGTGGCTCAGAGGAAGTTCAGGGCCCTTGTGACCAAGAGGATTTGGAAAGGTCCAGCAGTCCCCAGGCTGCACCAGTGTGAGGCTGCCAGTGGTGGAAAACCTGGTTCTGTTCCTGGGGAGCCTGTGGCCCAGCAGAGGTGGCTGCTTGATTGCCTTGGCTGGTCTGAGCAAGTGCTTTAACCATGAGGAGGAGGTGTGAGCAGAAAGGCTCCCCGAGGGCAGAGGTGTGAGATCCCAGGCAGCCCTCCAAGGGCTGGGTTTGGGTTTTTTCCAGCCTTTGGGCTGTGGTGTGGAGGTGGCTTGGAGCTGGCAGGGGGAGGAGAGCATACAAGCTTTCAAAGCTTCAGCTCCCACTTCCTGGGAGCTCCTGCGGCAACTTGTGGAGCGGAGAGTGTGAGACAATGCAGGTTTTCCTGGAAGCCGTAGTGTGACTGGCAGAGGCTGGTGCCAGACTGGTGTCAGGCAGGGGAGGAGCAGGATGGAGAGTTGGTGGAACTGTCAGAGGCGGAGGAGGAAGAGGAGAGTCCTGAGTGTCTGACCAAACCAGGAGCTGTCCTGCCTGGACGGTGGAGTGTTGTTGTTTAAAGGTGAAGAGCCTGAGTGGGAGGGACAGTTGGTAACCCCAGGACCCTGAGGAGTCGGTGGGCAACTGTTATTCTCTCCCCTTCCCTGCCACACTCGATGTAACAAGGAGATGAGATGTTCAGAGGGACTCTTCCTTCCCGTTTTCTGGCAGCTAAGACAGCATCTCGCCATGGCTAGCCCTGACTGCACATGCGCCATGCAACCCATTACCATCTGAGGTTTTGTGTTTAATCATAGAAACATTAAGGTTGGAATTGACCATCAAGATCATCAAATCCAAATGTCTTCTAAAAATTACCAAGACCCCTAAACTATGTCCTGAAGTGACATGTCTATATGTTTTTTGAAACCTCCAGGGATGGAGATTCCACTCACTCCCTGGGAAGCCTGTTCCAAGCCCTCACCATCAGCAGGATGACCATGAGCCAGCAATGTGCCCTTGTGTCTGAGAAGGCCAATGGTATCCTGGGGTGTATTAGAAGGGGTGTGGTTCGTAGTTTGAGAGAGGTTCTCCTCCCCCTGTACTCTGCTCTGGAATAATGTGTCCAGTTCTGGGCCCCTCAGTTCAGGAAGGACAGGGAACTGCTTGAGAGCGTCCAGCGCAGAGCCACAAAGATGATGAAGGGAGTGGAACATCTCCGTGCTGAGGAAAGGCTGAGGGAGCTGGGTCTCTTTAGCCTGGAGAAGAGGACACTGAGGGGTGACCTCATTAATGTTCATAAATATGCAAAGGGTGAGTGTCAGGAGGATGGAGCCAGGCTCTGCTCAGTCTCAACCAATGATAGGACAAGGGGCAATGGGTGCAATGAGGAAAAACTTCTTCACGGTGTGGGTAACAGAACATAGGAAAAGGCTGCCCAAAGAGGATGTGGGGTGTCCTTCTCTGGAAGCACTCAAAACCTGCCTGGATGCATTCCTGTCTGACCTGACATAGGTGATCCTGATCCAGCAGGGGGATTGGACTTGATGATCTCTCTTGTTCCCTTCCAATCCCTAACATTCTGTGTGATCTGTGTGACCACTCTCTCAGTAAAGAATTTTTTTCTAATACACAACCTAAACCTTCCCTGACACAACTGAAGCCCATTTCCTCATGTCCTATCACTAGTTAACCGTGAGAAGAGACGAACACCCACCTCACTCCAGCCTCCCTTCAGGTAGCAGTCAAGAGCAATAAGGTCTCGCCTCAGCCTGCTCTTCTCCAAACTAAACATGGCTGGCTCCCTCAGCCTCTCCTCATACGACTTGTTCTCTAAGCCCCTCACGAGCTTGGTAGCTCTCCTCTGGACATGTTCCAGCACCTCAATGTCTTTCCTATAATGAGGGGCCCAGAACTGAGCACAGTACTCAAGGTGAGACCTCACAAGGGCTGAGTACAAGGTCACAATAACTTCCCTTCTCCTGCTGACCACGCTGTTCCTTATACAAGCCAGGATCCCGTTGGCCTTCTTGGCCACTTGGGCACACTGCTGGATCATGTTCAGCCGTCTGTCTACCAGTACCCCCAGGTCATTTTCTTCTGGGCAGCTTTCCAGCCACTCATCCCCAAGCCTGCAGCACTGCTGGGGACTGTTGCGACTGAAATGCAGGACCTGGCACTTGGCCTTATTGTACCTCATACAATTGACTTTGGCCCATCAATCCAACCTGTTCAATCCCTAACATTCTGTGTAATCTGTCTGACCACTCTCTCAGTAAAGAATTTTTTTCTAATATACAACCTAAACCTGCCCTGGTACAACTCAAGACCATTTCCTCTTGTCCTATCACTAGTTACCCAGGAGAAGAGACAAACAGTCACCTCACTCCAGCCTCCCTTCAGATAGCTGTAGAGAGCAATAAGGTTTCGCCTCAGCCTCCTCTTCTCCAGACTAAACAATCCCAGGTCCCTCAGCTGCTGCTCCTCATAAGACATGTTCTCCAGACCCTCCACCAGCTTCATTGCCCACCTCTGGACTCGCTCCAGCACCTCAATGTCTTTTTATCCTGTGGCGCCCAAAACTGAACCCAGTACTGAAGCTCTGGCCTCACCAGTGTGAAGTACAGGGGCATGATCAAGTCCCTATTCCTGCTGGACAGACTGATTTTGATACTGGCCTGGATGCCATTGGCCTACTTGGCCACCTGGGCACACTGTAGGTTCATGTTCAGCTGGCTGTCAACCAATACCTCCAGGCCTCTTTCTGCAGAGCAGCTTACCAGCCAATTCTTCCCCAGCCTGCAGCATTGCCTTGGGTTGTTGTGGCCCTAGGGCATGACCTGGCCCTTGGCCTTGCTGAACCTCATCCCATTGGCCTCGGATCATTGATGCAGCCTTGCCAGATCTCTCTGCAGAGCCTTCCTACCTTCAAGAAGATTGACACCCCTGCTCAATTTGGTGTCATCTGAAAACTTACTGATGGTGTACTTGATTCCTTTGTCCAGATCATCAGTAAAGATACTAAATGAGACTGGCCCCAAAACTGAGCCCTGGTGACCAGTCGACAATTAGATTAAACTTTGTTCACCACAACTCTCTGGGTTCGTCCATCTAGACATTTTTTTTTTGTATATAGTTATGTATCCTTTTTCTCTTAATACTCCTTTCTTTTGGTTTTATCCCGTTACTCATTAATTTGGTTATATTCTTCATTTCTATTCTTGGGTGAGGCATTTCTCTTGATCCTTATTCCCCTTTTTATCCTCCCTGGAAGGGAGCGGGGAAGGGGCTAATAGAGAGAAGTCCTGCTCTGTGTTTCACGTGGGCTTGCTCTGGGCTTTAAACGGAGACATGGACGACAGCAGGTGGCACAGGGCACACAGTGGGAGATCTGCTGAGAGCTTCAGGCGTGAAAAGGAGAACAGGACTCTGCACAGTTCTTGTGCAGGTAAAGCAAATCCCACCACGCCCGGTTTCTACACACCCAGAGAGAGAGAGAAGGAGCTGTCAGGAAACAGACCCCATCCCCTCTTAGAAACTCTGCCTCTTTGAGCTGTGCTGGAGGACATGTTGCAGTGAGACCGGGGAGACATAAGCTTCCCTCCAAGAACTTCAATGGAGGCCAAGTCAACACAGGGAGAGATGAACTGCTGCAGAAGGAAGAGTTTGTAGCAGGAAATCAGAAAGGGAGGTGGGTGAGGAATAGCAGCCATAAGAGATGATCGTGAACAGCCAAGTTCAAATTCAGAGGAATATAATCTACCCTTGTCCATGGTGTTTCCCACAAATTACCTCATTCTAAAGAGTCTGGGAAACACCAGGGTTTGACCTGTGGTTACTGGAGGAGCTGCGTGCCTTTGTGAGGGTGTCTGAAGGGCCAATTTCTCAATATGGCCTGAGAACCTGTCGCTGTAAATCCCGAGAGTGGAGAGATGCAGCAACACACGAATTCAGCAAGAGCAGGCAAAAGAAGCAACTTT
>WTSP01021545.1:0-10054 GCA_025331215.1 Actenoides lindsayi | reverse complement strand
AGGCCTGTAGCCAGCGGTGTTCCCCAGGGGTCAGTACTGGGTCTGATCTTATTTAACATATTCATCAATGACCTAGGTGAGGGGACAGAATGTACCCTCATCAAGTTTGCTGATGATACAAAACTGGGAAGAGTGGCTGACACACCAGAGGACTGTGCTGCCATCCAGCGTGACCTGGACATGCTGGAGTGTTGGACAGAGCAGGAGTTAATGAGGTTCAAGAAGGGCAAATGTAGGGTCTTGCACCTGGGGAGGATCAACCCCATGCATCAATATAGGTTAGGGGTAGACTTGCTGGAAAGCAGCCCTGAGGAGAAGGATCTTGGAGTCCTTGTGGACAATAAGTTAATCATGAGCCAGCAATGTGTCCTTGTGGCCAAGAAGGCCAATGATATCCTGGGGTGCATTAAGAAGAGAGTGGCCAGCAGGTCGAGGGAGGTTCTCCTCCCCCTCTACTCTGCCCTGGTGTGGCCACATCTGGAATACTGTGTCCAGTTCTGGGCTCCCTAGTTCAAGAGAGACAGGGAGCTACTGGAGAGAGTCCAGTGGAGGGTAAAAAAGGTGATTGGGGGACTGGAGCGTCTCTCTTATGAGGAAAGGTTGAGAGAGCTGAGACTATTTGTCCTGGAGAAGACTGAGAGGAGACCTTTATCAATGTCTATAAATAGCTAAAGGGTGGGTGCAAGGAGGATGGAGCCGGACTGTTTTCAGTGGTGCCCAGTGATAGGATGAGGGGCAATGCTCACGAACTGGAATACAGTAAGTTCCACCTCAACATGAGGAAAAACTTCTTTAAGGATTCTGAAGTACTGGAACAGGCTGCCCAGGGAGGTTGTGAAGTCTCCTTCTCTGGAGACTTTCAAAACCCATCTGGATGTAATCTTGTGTAATGTGCTCTAGACAAACCTGCTTTAGCAGGGGGGTTGGACTAGATGATCTCTAGAGGTCCCTTCCAACTCCAAAGATTCTGTGAAACCTTATAGTCTAGGCAATAGCAACAGAATATCAACATAATACATCCCTTATTTTATTCTGGTTTTTTTTGTGTGTGTAATATTTGTTATATTTATTGGGGGCAGGGGGGAAGCTGAGTAGATTAAACAAAACAACCACCCACTAATACCATACCTCTGATCCTTCTGCATTGAAATGATCCAGTGCTTGCTTTCGCAATTCTCCTTTTATTGATCCATCAAGTCTCTAAAAAGATTGAATAGCACAGTTAAAAAGAAAATCCTACTATATTCTAATTGGAGCAACTTGCCAAACTGCCAAAACAGAGGGGGGAATAAGAGTAATGTAACACTTCACTTTTCTGATTCATCAGTTTCTTTTCAAAATACTATTTATCATAGAGTAATTGCCAGTCTTTTCCTGTATTTTCATAAACCTTTCTACAAAGAGGACACTTTTCTTAAAATAAAGTGTCTTCTTGGCTACTACCAGCAACATTTTTACCTGAAAGGGAAACTGACGATACTTCAAATACTCTGCTAGGATGTCTAGCATCCTCACCATCTGAGAGAAAATCAGTACTCTGTTGCCACGTTCTCGTAGACGAATCAGTAGCTTGTCAAGAAGAATTAGTTTCCCACTGCTACGTATTAAATGCTACAAGACAAGAAAACATGTGTTGCAAAATAAGTTCACCTCAACACTAATATACACTGCAGATGGTTAGACATTCATTAACTGAATATGAAAGTTGAATAAGTATTTTGTCAGTCCTGATCTTGTAAAAACTCATTATAAAAGTATTAAGTATTCTAACTGAAATCAACAGGAGTACTGACTAGCATGTTTTTCAAATAAATGCATTTCTCAGCTCTGGCTCATGAAACAACATCTTAACATTTCATTAAAACATTAAGTAAATATACTATGCTATGAATTAGAACAGTTACAGTGTAGATTCAAGTTCTTTTCTACCAATTAAACAACAACAACAAAGAGACTACCTAACTGCCTTAGAACTACTTGCTCCTCATTTTCTTTTTCATAGAAATATGCATTGCTACTTGATCTTCTAAGTATTTTTAAACAATGCCTAATCAGTCAAGTTTCTCAAGCAAGATATAAGTGAGAGGAATCTTGTCAACAGGCCAACAGGCTTTAGCTATGTTACAATGTTAAGCCTTCTCAGCTCCAGTGGGAACAACTAGAACAGAAACAGAAAATCAGGTGCATGCCGAATTTAATGTTGAAAACATTAGACATCTTTAGCTGAAGAGGCTCAGGATAGAATTTTGGGAAATAAAAAATTTTGGAGTTAGGTGCTTTTATTCTTTATGCCAGAAATGAGAAGGATGTATCATTCATAATTAGAGCTAACAAAGTTTATTCAGATGAGCCAAGGAAAGAATTGTTACAAGTATGCAATTATTAGCAATAATGGCTAAACAGTTCCTATGAGTTTACTTATAAATGTAAGTAGTTAAGAGTGTGCCAAGTCACAAATGAAACATCCTTTAGCTTTGATAAGCACTTTATAATATAAAATTTCTGCAGTGACAGCTTCTGATTTCAATCTAGTAGTTTTCGGAAAATATTTAAATTATGAACTTCAAAGCTTACAGAAAAATAACCCTGATCTTTAGGAACATTTATGTTGTTATAAAGTGCTTCAATGATAACGGTTCTTTTATTTGTTGATGTGGTTCTCAACAGTTTTAGTACAAAGATTAGTTAACTTTTACAAAAAAACCCAAACAAACTATAAACTCACAAACACAGACCATCTTTGGTAGTGATGCTATAATCGCTTTCATTTATAACAGCAAAACAACCAGACTAAGCTTTGGATGTTTATTATTTTTATTTCCTTCACTTTGGTTGTTTAAAGGCATGCAGAGAACAGTGTTTGATTACAAAAATGCTTAAAGAGATTCTGCAGATTACTTTCTGTTATCACATGGATTGTTGGACACTGCCAGTCACATGCATTTGCATTTATATTCAATTTACCTGTTTATTTAATTGATACACAGACTATTTCAAACTATTTCTTTTTTTTTTAGTTTGATCATAATTCAAGCCAGGGATATTTTATTTAGTATTATTCAGTTCTAATTAAGATACAAAGAAAAACAAAAAATCAATTCATTCATCTGTAAAACATAGGATGCACATTTAACAAACAATTTGTTCTTTTTTAATATACTTTAATAAGAATTAATAAATTGCCAGAACACTATAAAATTACTATGTCCATATTAGATATGTAAAAACACTAAAAAAAAAAAAAAAGGTATTACCTGTAAGGCCTCCTGTTTATTATAGAATTCATTATCATCCGGTGGTTTAATGAGGTAGCAATGGTTACAACACTTCTTGAGTTCCATCATGATGTTCAAAAAGCCTGAGGTACTGCCTTTTGAACCTTTACTCAGGGCTTTATAATTCCTGGTTAAAATCCACCTATGATATAGAATATGCAATGGAAGTAATTTCTAACCATTTGTAGAAATATGAAGGATGTAAGCTCTCAAAATATCAGTTCAAATTGCATTATGAGAACTATTACACTTGAGTAATTTTCACATAGAAGTATCATTAAAATAGCAGGAATTAAAGTGTCATTGCTTACTTGTAATATTGCTTCTGCAATGCACTCATTTCCATCCTCAAAATTTGTTCAACCTTAGCAGGTAAAGACTTTTCTACATCTTTTTTAACTCTTCTGAGTAGAAATGGTTCAAGTTCTTTATGAAGACTTGCATAACCAAACTCTCTCCCTTTGCCATGCTCCTCTTCAAAATCTTCCCAGGAAGAAAACCTTCAACATACGAAATAATAAAGGTAAAATAGTGACATACCATGAACACAGACATAAAAAGACCCTAAATACACCATATGTGCACAAACATATATGGACTTATTCCCTCCTCCCTTCTATCTTATTAAATAAGTTTCTGAATTTGCATCTCACAAGAAATACCAAATATTGTCTGTAAATAGGAGAATGGAAATTTCCAAACTTTTTCAGAATGAAAATTCAAAACAAACAACTGAATTTTAATTTCTTCAGTGAAACTCCAACATCTTACTTTTCTGCATGGAAATCCAAATAGAAGGTTGCAGAAATTCCATTATATTACTCAAGAGCATCATGAAAAAATAGTCGTATAGCTGGAGGAAGTGCAAGAGAACAGACCATTTCATATACCTTTAGCAGCATGTATGGACTAGCTGAAATGTGATTATCCTCTGGTATGGGCTAACAGACAAGAGAATGGACTTTGTGATCAAATGAAGTATAGGTGCTAAACAACCTTAGTGGCTTTGCTTGTGAGGTTCTGAATAAATCAATGCAATGCATAGCTCTGAAACTAAGTTGAGCTACAGTGCTTTGTATTTACAAGACACCTGACAGGAACATGTGCTCTTATTTATCCCAGATATAAACAGAGGTCAGTATAGAATAACATCAATACAGTAAACCTATTCTATGCAAACCATAAGGGCAAATTGGCTGCCTGACTGAACTACTGGATATCGGGCATTGTAGTACAATCTTGTTTTCATTTATGATACTAGCATAGAAGATATCCTCAGCCCCATTCTATTTCCCTAGAGTAAATCCATGTGATTTTCCTTTTAGATTAAGATCTTTTCAGGGTCCTGAGCCATACATCAATCCCTCTTTTTTGTGGACTGCTAAAACAGAAAAAGTGACAACTGCTACCAAAACAATTAATCAGCATGACAAATATGTGTATCTATTTTATATAAAATATTTAAACTATATCATAATGCAATTCTTTATCTCTATTAATTCTCCAATTGCTACAGTATTCCACCATAAGAAACTTGACCACAAAAAAGAAGAAACCCACCCCCCCTGAAACCACATTCCTTACTTTTCTGGCATGATGAAGTGCAGCAAAGACCAAAGCTCTTTGAGGGAGTTTTGCAGAGGGGTTCCAGTAATAAGAAGACGATGATTAGACTTAAAGTCTATTAAAGTCTTGTACAGAAGTGAATCATCATTTTTTAAACGATGAGCTTCGTCAACTCCTATAAATACCCAATTCAGACCACCAAGGAATGACTTAAAGAAATTGGGGGGGGAGGGGAAGAGATTATACAAGTTAATATATTATGCAATTTCTGACATTTTACATGGTTATATATACACCATCACTCCTTTTATTTTAATATCAAATGGACACCTATATCTTTTTAGTATTAATTATGTTTTTTATGTTTGCTAGATTCAACAAAAGGCTATGCAAGCATTCCAGGTTTAAAAGGAAAGTATAAAACAAGTTTATACTTGGAGGGGGAGGAGGAAGGCAAAAAGCTGATCTATAAATTTTCAATTGACAAAAAAATATAAAAATCCACTATTGACTCTTCTTTACATCATGTACAAACAAATTAAATAGAAAGCCAACAAGCAGAACTTTTGAAATTAAAATTTCCATATGTTGTTAGGATTAACAATAACTCTATGTACTACTATCATGAAGAAGGTAGTAATATACAAACATATAATACTGCACATACAAAACCAAAGATAAAACATGGGATTTCAGAGCTATGAATCACAGGTATTTGGGGCTAGGGGCTGGTTTGTTTTTTCAGTTCCTGGATAATGGTCTAACAGGAAAGTAGAGATTTTGACATGCAAAGAAATTACTACAGTAACATGAAGCTCAAGCAAACTGAAGAAAAAGTAGTTTTATCCACTCGATGGGGGGGGGGGGGAAGAGTGCAGAAAGCCTGACCACACATAGATAAAATATAAAAGTGCTTAAAGAGAACTCCACTGTCATACTTCTAAGAATAAAGCTGTCATACTCCCCACCTATTTAATGGCCCAGAATCCAAATATGTGCCAACTCTAAAGGAGTTTTACATTATACAAATTATTTTATCTCCTTGAAGAAGTAAATGTGATTACCTTATCCTTCAGCAAAATTTCATAAGTTGTTAGAAGTAAATTAAATTTTAAGCGCTTGGTCTGTGGATGCATCCATTCATGAGTTCTTATCTACAAGAAGAATCAAGTCAAATATAAACTAGAGAAAAATGGTCTTATTGATGGGGATGACTTCAGGTACTACAGCAATATAGATGTTAAGTGACATACAAGAATCTGATCACAAAAAAGGAACATAACACATGAAGTTTTTTTTCTTTAAAGTTATTAAACAGTGGTTGTGGGGTGTTTGTTTATTTTTGTTTGGTTGTTTTTTTGTGGATTTTTTAATGTGTGTGTTCTGGTTTTTTTTAGTTGGGTTTTTTTTTAAACTTTAATGGATGAGGTTACTTAAATTCCTCTTTTCAGAAAACAAATTAAGATTATGTCTGTCTGGCTTAAATATTTATTTTATTCACCTAAGTAATCACATGACAAAAGACAATTTATTTTCAAATACAAAGTTGCATTTTTAATCCTTTTTATTATTAAATAGGAATTAAATCTTTCACATACATTTATATTAGATCAAAATTTAATTTGCATTTTGAACACATACAATGTTTCAAATAAGTATTTTTTATATTGGAGATTAGCATAAGACAGGAACATGAAGTGAATCTTGTTTAGCACTAATTATTTTCAATGATACAAAGAAATACTCACCATATTTCTGCTAGTTATATCTCCTAAGTAAACCACAGCATTCATTTGAGGAGCCCAAGTTTGAATCTCTCTTTGCCAAGATGTCAAGGTAGAAAGTGGCACGACTAGCAAGAAAGGCCCATACAGTTGATGTTCGTGAAACAGGTAGTTCAGAAAAGAAATTGTTTGTATTGTTTTACCCAGACCCATTTCATCTGCAAGAATACAACTATTCCCTCTAAAAAACAAGCAAACAAACAAACAAATGTATAAAATATTTCAAATTAAAACCAGCAAGACTAATGTAAGATTATACTTACTTGCACCATGAGTGAGCAAGCCAGTTCAGTCCATTTAACTGATAATCTCTTAACTCTAAACTCTCATGTCCTCCAATATAAGACGGTTGCTTCTTTAGTGCAACAAACCTCGGCCTCTGCTTTAGAATCTGTGAAAAGCAAATTGAGCATCAGTTCTACTACTACATGAAGTTATAAAAATGCCTTCTTATAGAAACAAAATAGCAGTAGGAATCAGTTTGGTCACCAAGTCTAGTCTTTATTCATCACAGACAACTAGGCCATATAATGATATCAACCCATTTGCAAGCTAAAATTAGTTTGACTGCTGATCTAAATTCCACAACAGAAGTGACATGAACTCATTCACAAAGGTTACTTTTAAAACAAATTAAAGTGATAAACAATTCCATCTTTGAATGGCAATAAAATAAGTAGGGAACAAATATCTACAAAAGGCTGTTCTTAATAGTGGTATTGCTACATATATAAAACCAGATATTATTATTACTGTTCTGGACAACATTCAAAAACATTTTATAATATGCATCTTATTTTTGGATGTGTAAAATAAACCAACTTTTTTTCTTATTATCACAAATGTATAAATCCATTGAAATTACACACTCACCTTGCAGTCCTTAAATGGAGTGGTCTTGGATTGATTTCTGCTAAAATACTCATCAATACACGCCTGAAATTTTTTGGCAATGAGAGCACCATCTTCCCAGCTACATTCTGAGTAAGGCAGACCCTGCCATTTGCAGTAGTAATCTGGATAACCAGCTGCTGATTTCTGATTTGAATGAGCTGCAGAAATGCATCAGAGATACCAGATAAATATTTTCCTTCTGTATTTTAGGAAAGCATTCATTTTAGGTGATAAGACGACATAAACTAGTTTCACAGTCAAGACAGTATGACAACTTTTCTCTTCATCAGAGATTTTGTTTTGCCTTAAGTTGTTAGGGATATTAATTACCTAAATTTCTTAACTATAAATTCAACATGCAAGTAATAAACTTCTAATATTCTCAATGTTGTTTTCCATCTAGAAGTTTGTCACATACCAATTATCCTTTCTACTATTTGATACTGTTTATGTAGATCATCTGTAAGTTCCTGCTGGCAGTTATAATATTCCACGTCTTCTGGAGAAGCATTTTTCAACCTGAAATGGGAATTTATTTGCAGCACTTATTACATTGCATAGTTCTAAAACTAAGAAAATCTGGCAATTTTAAAGCTCTGAATGTAAGCACCATAGGAATGCTGTTTAGAGAGCTTCTTTGAAGAAGCTACAACTCTGAAATTCCTGCTATAAAAGTGTTGCATCTGGCCTAGGTACCTCATCACTGATGACTGAGAAAGCTTATCAAGAGACATTACTATCAGTTAAAGCTTGTACTAGAGAGAGTCACACAGATCATTTACAATATCTCTTTTCAACACTGAGTAGTGTACTTCACATAATATTTTCACAGAACAGCACTGATGGCTCACTATAAGAATCTTATGAGTAGAAGTCACTTAAAATCCCACCACTAATCATAAATTATGTTAAACATACTAAGAAAATGGAATACCAAAACATAGCTCTAAAACATAAGGATTTTTTTTGCTTCTTGGTTCTGAGGCTTTAACAGAAGTTTGAGCCAAGAAAACTAAATGCTGTAATGTTCTGAGTGCTTTAGCCATTTCTGATTTTTTTTTTATTTCTGCACCAATTCCTGAAGAACTCTGATGAAAATACAATCAATGTCAAAATTAGCAAAAGGTAAGATTTAAAATGAAAACAAAACCAGAAAACCCACCACTCATCTTGTTAAAACTTCATTTATAACAAACATTATAAAATCTAGGTGCAAAAGCTGCTTCCTTAAAGGCCTGATTTTACAAGACATGCATGTATTCTCACTTACTCAAGTAAAGTTTGTATGCTCAGAATCTTACAGGATCATAAGGTGTTAGGGAAACTTCAACTTTAAAGTTTTTGTCTTCCTCTTGTATAGGCACTTGAAACTATGTCTTTACAAAGAGGCAATAGAACTCACAGAAACACAATTTAAACAGCTATATTGTTACCAAAAATATGCAACATAGAAGCAGTTATAAAAACACTCACCAGCGTTTTGTTTCCTGATCCTTTTTCTTATAGTTGTCCAGTTTCTTCATTCCTTTAACATTTTGTTGCTTCAGTGTTTCCTCAGTTTCCCAAGTATTATGGATGTGTGACCAGCCTTTCCATTTAATTAGATACTGTACTTCTCCTAGCTCTTTTGACTTTTCAAACCCAGTATTTGGGTCACCATCTGCCTCAACTGCATAGATGGTGGTTGCAGCACCAGTGGCTGATAAAGAAACCACACCGTAAGGCTTGATTAAGCGTGCACTGCCATAAATTAACAAGACATCAGAAAGCAATTTGTGATGCTCTTATAATTAGTCAAGTTACATGGTCATATATCTCCAACTCTTATGTCACTTCTCTTACTTGAAGAATTACAATGTAGCTACATTAACACACGGAGAAGTATACCAATGAGATTCTAAAAAGCAACCACAAAACTCTGCATCTAACCTATAGTATCTCAACTCAAAAAAGTTTTCTTATCATTCCTAGCTTTTCTAGTGATCCCCAGAAAATGTCAAATTAACACAGTTTGCTGTCATCTTTGAGATATCCTTATTGTCTAAAAATATAACAGATATCTGACATTGTACTTAATCAGCCTTGAGACTTGAATAGCCTACTACTATTACTACTGAATAGCCTACAACTATCACTATGGATGTTATAAATCCAATTCACAGAATAAAAGAATGGTTGAAGTTGGATGGGACCACTGGAGTTCATCTGGTCCAATCACCATGCTCAACATCACCTAGAGCCAGTTATCACAGAATGGTTTGGGTTGGAAGGCACCTTAAAACTCATCTAGTTCCAAAACCCCTGCCATGGGCAGGGACACCTCCCATTACACCATGCACCAGTACAGGTGAGGGGCTGACCTGCTAGAAAGCAGCTCCATGGAGAAGGAACTAGGAGTCCTGGTGGACAAGCTCCCCATGAGCCAGCAATGTGCACTTGTGGCCAATAATGCCAATGGTATTGTCCTGGTTTGAGTGAGAACAGAACTAATTCTGTTCAGTGATTTTACTTTTCAGCTCAGTTCTTCTAATTAAC
>WTSP01021544.1:0-14221 GCA_025331215.1 Actenoides lindsayi | reverse complement strand
GTCACCCAGGGCAGCCCACACAGGAACAGATCCAGGGGGGGCTGGAAAGTCTCCAGAGAAGGAGACTCCACAACCTCCCTGGGCAGCCTGGTCCAGGCTCTGTCCCTTAACTAAAAAGGAGAAGTAACTTGTCCAACAGGAGGGACATCAGGATCTTGGGGCCATCCAACATATATCTCCCCCAAGATCAGGTGTGACTGCAGCTGGCTTGGCCGGCTCAGGGGAGCAGTGGAGGTGCTGCCTGGCTCTTGGTGCACCCCCTGAAGGGTCTGTAGTGGTGGAGTTACCACCATGGTGACCTGGGTTAAGGACACATCTCTATGGACCGTCTGTTCCTCCTGGGGCTCCTACAGACTACCCCTACCCACCTTTTTCTCTCTTCAGTGCTTAGCTCCTGTCTTCATGGCTGTGTCTGGATTCCCTGAGACAGGACATGCTCAGGGGGAGCTGCTACCAGTCAGTGGTGGAACAGGGGCACGTGCTGTTGATATCAAAGGCTGTCACTCTTCAGTGTGGGCTCTGAAAAGCCTAATTCCTGTAGCATGTGAAAGACGTGGGGTTCCTCAGGGCTCACGCCTTCAAATGAATCTTACAATTGTGGGGGAAGGAGCTAAATAATCATTCAAACCAGATTCACCTGCTCTCCCCGCGTTAGGCTCTCCAGCCTGGCAGGGCTTGTTGGGCTCATTCATTTGTACAGACTCTGCCATCCAAACACCACAGCTCAGCAGAGGGGCTTGATCCAAAACGGCCTTGTATTGCACCAGTCAGCCCAGTTCTGAGGCCTGTCCTGCCCACTGTGCCGGCTGCACAGCGTGTTGAGGCAGCATCTCTCGCAGAGACAGGACACAGTGGTCGTTGGTGCAGAGTGGGAAGCGAGTAAGCCACGCAGTGTTTGCAGGGCACAGGGGTGGATCTGAAGCACAGGCCAGTGACCTCCCTTTGGGGGTGGCCTGGGCTTTGTGTGGAAGCTGGTGTGGGGTTCCAGCTGGGGATGTGGCTCAGGGGGTGGCAGTGCTGGGGTGCAGTTTGAAATCAGTCCCCAGAGGACCGATCTGCCTCGGTCACAACATTACCCACGTGTATCCAGGAGTATTGGCTTGCTGGTCTTGGGGCAGTAAGAGGCAAACCTGACCGCTGCTCCCACCTCCCCGGGCCCCTGGGAACACAGCACACGGAGGGAAGGCTCAGAAACCTTGTATTACAAAAATAAAAGAACGCCTGGCGCAGTGTCACGCGTGAAGCTGCCGTGCCAGGCTCCAGCGCAGAACGTACCAATCAAAGGCAAATATAAAAAAGACAGACACTGTTAAACAGTCGCAGGGCAACATCCTTAAGGCTGAACAATCCCAGCTGAGCTGAGCTGATGTAAACCAAAGACCCTCCTTATTCGGAGCCCCAGCAAAGCGGGGTTGGTGTGGCAGGAGCTGGGGGCTCTGCTGTGACTTAGAGGCTGGGTTAAGCCCCCAGATCATCTCCTTATCCGTGGTGACAGGCCTGAAACGTGAACAGGGCTGGGGTTCCCGTGGGGGCAAGTGCTTCTGGTCTGATCTCACCAGGGAAAGAGGCTTCCAGAGAGAGGGCTTCAGATCTGGGGGCTCTACTCCGGTCACTTCTGCCCCGTGCTTATGACCTGCGGGACCCCTCTAAGCATCCTCCAAAGAGGGCTGGGCTGCCTCCCTTCCATCCCCACCCACAGGCCCTCGGATCCTCTTTGCTTTACATCAGCTCAGTTAGCCCCCGGCTCAGCGCTGCTCTCTGCCCTCTCCTCTGGGCTCCAGGGAAGGGTGGGCTGGCCCTGCTCACGCCGACTTGGTCCCACTCTCCACCTCCTTGTGCACCCACAGCTCCTTGTGCTGCTTGCGCCCGAAGCCCTCGTCGTAGTTGCCTTTACTCTTGAAGAGCTGCTGGAAGTGGGGCTTGCAGTAGAATTCCCCGTGGAGCGCCGCGTAGCTGCCCAGGCTGGGGAAGGAGGGCAGGGTTAGCTGGGCACGGGGACTCGGCTGCAGGTTGGGGAGGAGCACGGGAGGCTCAGGGGCAAGGGGGTAGGGGAGGAAGGTGGAGGCAACGTGTAGGAGAGTACCCTTAAAAAGGGCCAACTACTCCTTCCAGCCAGCTCAGGATGTTGGGGGCTGCTCTGAGCTGCCTTAAAGGTTTGTAAAGAAGATGGGTGCCACAGGGCAGCTCAGCCTTGTCTCTGTGTCATCCAGGAGGAAGCTCTGGCCTCCTCCACCCAGGTAGGCAGAACTGTGGTCACACCCATCACCCCGCCGTGACACCCGTCACCCCACCGTGACGCCCGTCACCCTGCTGTGACACCCATCACCCCGCTGTGACACCCGTCACCTGCCATGACATCCGTCACCCTGCCGTGACACCCGTCACCCCTCTACCATCAAGCCCAGCAGCAGCCTCCCTGGCAGGCTCACCTCAGCTTGGCGTGGCAGTGCTTGCAGCAGAAGCAGGTGTTGTGGAAGACAAATTTATCCGCCACCAGCCGCTCCATGGGGTAGACGGTTTTCTGGCAGGCAGTGCACATCTCCTTCACTTGTGCCTTCAGGCTGAAGGACTGGGCAAGGGGAGACCAAAGGGAGAGAGGGTGAGGAAGGGCTTGGGGACATCCTGTGCCTGGCTCCCACCACAGCCTTTTTCCCTAAAATCCACGCTGCCGTTTGCTGGAGCATTGGTTAGAGTGAGGCAGCCTCATCTTCCCTCACCTTCTATTGCTCCACTGGTGCTGGCCTGGATTGGTGCTGGATTGGTTCTCCTCCCCCTCTGCTGTCACCTAGAGAGGCCACCTCTGGAGTACTGTGTCCAATTCTGGGCTCCCCAGTTTGAGACACAAGGAGCTACTGGAGAGAGTCCAGCAGAGATTGTGAGATGCTGAGGGGCTGGAACATCTCTGTGCCCAGGACAGGCTGAGAGCCCTGGGGCTGTTCAGCTAGAGAAGAGCAGCCTGAGAGGGGAGCTGAGCAATGCTGAGCAAGAGCTAAAGGGCCCCGGGGGGCAAGAGGCTGGGACAGACTCTGCTCAGTGGTGCCCAGGGACAAGGGGCAATGGGCACCAACTGGAACCCAGGAGGTTCCATCTGAGCAGGAGGAGCAAGTTCTGTGATGTGAGGGTGTGGGAGCCTGTGCCAGGCTGCCCAGAGAGGCTGTGGAGTCTCCTTCTCTGGAGAGACTTCAAACCTGCCTGGACAATGGGATCCTTGGCATCCTGCTCTGGGTGACCCTGCTGGAGCAGGGGGGTGGCACCAGGTGATCTCCAGAGGCCCCTTCCAACCCCCACCACTCTGATTCCCCCCTTGCCATGAACCAGTAGTATGCGGTAAAATTGCAGGTACCTTGGAGCGCTGCACTGTGCTGCCTCCTGAGTTGTTCTTTGCCTCCTAAGAAGGGAAGGAGAAGAGAAATCAGAACGAGAGCCTAGACTGACAAGCTCAGCACTGAGTTGTGCTTCAGAGGGTCGGTACAGGCAGCTGAGCTGCGGGACCTTGGCACATGCCAGCAGCCTCTGCCTGGCTGTCACCAGCATGGGGTGACCATCTCAGCTCAGGTGCCCAGAGGCCCAGAGGCCATGACCTTCACCAGGTCCTTGTGTGTGAGTTGCTTCCTGTGCTGTGGTGCTTTTTCTGAAGAGAGGACAATAGAAAAAGAGGAAAAAACATGCACATAGTGCAGAGGAGGAGCTGGGCACCAGGAGGCTGTGGGACTTGCCGGGGGCCATGGGGACAGAGCAGCGAGCTCTCGTCCTCTCTCTCAGACACAGGAGCACAGCACAGCTTTGTTTCTTCCGTGGCCAAGGTGTAGCTGAGCAATTTTGTGGTGGTAGCATCTAAGCACAGATTCAGGAGACGTCACAGCGCAGGTGACCCACAGCCCCAGCACTACCCCTCAGGAATAAGAAGGCAAAGCGGGGGAGCCTGAGGTCCACATCCCCAGGGCACAGTTTTGGGGGACAAGTCTTTGCTGAGCTGCTGCAGCACAAGCCCCCGGGAAAAGCCCTCTGTGACCTGCACCAGCACGTGTCACCTGCCGGTTTATGCATCGACTAGAGCAGCTCTGCTGTGGTGTCAGACGCTGCTGATGCTCCTTCTGGCCAACAATTGTTTGCCTCACAGGGTTGGAGAGTGCCAAGGAACCCTTCTCTTGCTGGAGGTGCGCAGGGCTCTGGCAGTGCTGCCGGAGCGGGCTGTGCCTGCAGTCAGAGGGGGGTGGTAGGCTGCCAGCTCCCCCAGGGCAGAACTGCGGTGCCCCGGCTCTCACGGAGCACGCTGTGCTGGTTCCCCCTCAGCGGATGTTTGGTTTCGGAGTTCCTGGGGCTGTGGTGCTGCTGCTCTGCACAGGAAACGCCTGCGCCGTAGGCGAGATCGAAAAGGCTCCTGAGTGCCTGCGGGTTCTGTGTGTGTGTGTCTGTGGAGGGTCAGCTGAAGACATGCTCTGTGGTTGAAGATTTTCTCCATGGTGTTCTGCAGCTTGGCTGGGGTGGATTCTCCTCGGACCCTGGAGCTGCAGGGGCAGAATGATTCAAACACTGAGGTGCTCTAGCAGCGTCCGCAGGGTCTCGGCGCGGGGTCTTTGCACACTCTGACAGCTGCAGCTGCAACAACGCATCTCCCGCTCTTCCTCCTCGCTCGCCCCGCAGTCCTGCACCCTCCCCAAGCTGACTGTTTGCTCAGGCACCCACCGGGTCCCAGTCAGATACCTGCACATGCTTTAGCCTGAGTCTGCACTGCTGAAAATGCTCCTTTCTGCTTTCCAACAGTCAGGATCAAAGTGCTAAACACTTCTAGCGAGGTGGACCGGCCAGAACCACTTCACAGCTGACCGGCTCACCCTCTGCGTTGCCTGTTTCCCAGGTTGGGGCAGTGTGACCCCAGAACGTCACCACTCTGCCTCCTTGCCCTTCCTCTCGCTGCTGGTTTGGCTCTGTTTGGCCAGCACTGCCCCTTCTCCCTGTCCCCCGGTTGTTCTTCCATCCCAGTTCCTCGTGCTTTGTCCTTCCCCATCGTTCCTTTGTATTTTTGGAAACAGTTATTCTAAGACACGCACAGGAAACTCTCACTTCGCTGAGCTGCCTCTTCAGACGTTTCCCAGCTGCTCTCATTGACTGAGGTCAGGGCCATGATTTTCCTCTCACTCCCACAAGGCTGGAAGAAGAAGCCAAAGTCAACAGAGGGACACGGGCAGTGAGGAGGCTCAGGCCGTGTAAAACCAGTTGCATCCCTTGGCACCGGTAAAACAAGGGCAGGTGCTCTCCTGGGGTTAGGATTTAATGTTCTGTTTCCAGGCTCAGCTGACCAGCGCTAAGGAAAACGCAGCCTCTTTGGAGCTGGAATACATCCGTTCCCAAGGCTACGGGCAATCCACCGTTGCTCATCACTTCTCAGCAGCCTCCTGGCTCCGATCAGGAACAGTATCTATTTCATATCTGATATATCCTCCCTCGGGGAAGGGCCATATCCTGTCCCAGCAGGAGATGTTCTTGAGCCTTTATGTTTTTCCATCCCCAATCACTCCAACCCGAAGCGGCTCGCATGCTCCCGATTGTGATTGCGGAAAGCCATGGAAACACAAACAAACAGACAGCAACTCGAGACGAGAGCGGGGTGAGCGGCCCCGGGCAGCCCAGAGCCTGGACGCTGGTGTTGCAATGTGCTCAGCAAACAGCACCTTCTGCTGGAACATTCCCGGCCCCGGTTTTGTTGTCTGAGTAGCAGTGACCGAGCCTTTGATCACCCTGAAATGTCAGGTCCAGAATGCAGCTTCTGTACGCAACCCTCCATCCCTGAGAACCAAAACCCGCTTGACATCCCCATACAAACCACTGCATACATGAGTTGGGGGGGGGCTGGCGGGTCCCGTGGCCTGGAACATGGTTCCTTCCCCTCCTCCGTCTGTTTAATCCTGAGCTTGAAGCGTATGAGCCGATGTTCCCTGGGGAGGTGTCTGAGACAGACCTCTTCTTGCAACACCTGGAAAGGAAATGTCAACAGGACCATGGCTGGTTTCATCACCCCAAACCCAGTGGTGTGACTGTGAAATGCTCAAAGCTTCCTTCATGGGGTCAGAGTGGCCTCTCTGATCTAGGGCTTTCTTGAGGGATCCCGCAGATTTAAGCACACCAGACTGGACTGGTGGACAGGAGATGCCAAGCTGGGATCTTGCTTAGCTGGAGGAAGCTGGCAGGTGATCTGGGGCACTCAGCTAGAGCTGAGTTGCTCTAGTCCTCTAGTGCCATACTAAGATACTGGGCTAGGATGGGAAAGGGCTGCTGGAAACTTGAGCAGAAGGTGGTGTGAAGGCTTCTGCTCCAAGCCCACGCGTGGAAGGCAGTTGCCAGGCAATGGCCAAGCCGCCAGCACAGCAAGGCTACGACCCCCAGCCAGAGCCGCTGTCCAGCCGAGGCTGTGAAACCAGCACCCAGTGTTTCACTAACATAGCCACTAAAGGGCTGGTGATTTTAGTCTAATTTTAGCCTAGAAAAGCCTTGCTGAGCAGAGCTGGTCACAGCTCAGCACTGCGAGCGATGGGGATTTTATCTTCTCTAGGGAGCCCACGTTGCCTTTAGGCTGAGACCCATAAGCTGTGGCCTCTGCGTGATGTGCTGAGTGCCCAGGAGGATGAGTTGGATAGGTCTTGGGCCAGTTTTAATGCAGCACAACATTGCAAATCACCCCCTTTGGTCAAAATCAGTTGAAAAGGCACTGACAGATCCTCAGGGGTTTTTCCCCATTTCGCTTTACCTTCAAAACGCCCATAAAAGGTCAGGCCTGGTGAGCCCTGTTTTGCATGTGCAAGACAGAGATGTGGGGTTGAGCAAGTGGTGCTGAGGGAGGAGCAGAGCTGGGGACAGGGGGGTGGAGGGGAGGCCATGCAGCTCTGCAATGATGGGGATGTGCTGGGGGCTGGCAAACCAGCACCCCCTGCTCCTGTCTGGGCCTGCCCTCCTCTCCTACTGAAACCTCTCACCCTCATATTGTCACCTCAGAAACTTCCCTGCTGCCCAAGGGCCAGGGCAGGCCCTAAGAGAGGCCCAGGGCAGGAGATATGCTCAGGGCAGGGGCTATCTCCACAATGCCAGTCTCACAGTGACATCTGCAAACGCGCCCTGGGTTTCAGGGGCTCTTTGGCTGCCTAAAAAGTCCCAACAGCCAACACCAGACTCGGGTTGTGTCCAGTAAAGCACCCAAAATTAGTGGCTGCTTTCAGAGTTGAGGGACCTTTACACCAGGTCCTGAGCTGTGGTGGGTGAGCCGGGCTGCTCCCGGCAGCCCCACGGGGCTGGACGGCCCTTGTCACAAACATTTCACAGCCTCATCTGACAGAACAGCTCTGTTTTTACCTAAATCATTTCCTATCTCCTCTGCGGTTTGCTTGTTATTTCCTGCTCGCCGAGAGGGGCAGATGGCAGCTGATGGGCAGCTGCTGCCGTACCCGGCCTGTGCTGGGTGTCAGGGCAAAGGCAACCAAGGAGCAGCCCTCCTGGCCCAAGCCCACCGCCCCTGGGACAGGGCCAGACGGCCCCTCTCGTGTCGCCGGGGTCTGTACGGTACCTACAGCCCAGCACAGACCCCGAGGAACCCGAGGGACCCAGAAAACCTGGCACCCCTCCACCACACACACCTCTCGTGCAGATGCACAGCCAGCCCCCTTCTCACCCGCCTTACACCTCCTCCCCTGCCTCTCCACCCCCAGCTTCCCTTCCTCTTCCCTCACTGTTTGTTTTCCTCCCCCACCCCAGCTACCTTCTTCCCCTCAGTTTCCCCAGTCTCCCCTTCACCCCCTTCTTGCCCTTCCCCACAAGCACACGCTCCCTGCCTCCTTTCACCTGTTTGTCCCTTTGCTCCTCTTGTCCCCAACCCCTGTTCCCTCGAATGCCATCCCACTTATCCTTCCCCATGGCTTCATGTTCTCCATCCAGCCCCATCCTCCACATCTCTTTCCTCTTCACATCCCTCTGCCCCTCTGTGCACGTACCCTTCTGGCCGCCCCACGCCCGGGCTCTCCCAGCCTTCCTTTCAAACCAGAGGTCCCCTCGGCGCAGCCGCCCTACAGGCACGTGAGTAGAAGTTGCTAAACCTCCTTCCTGCCGAAGGACAGGAGGCAAGAGTAGAAATCTCAAATGGGGAGGGTGTGCTGATGTGATAAGGAAGACAGAACAAGTTACGAACCACAGGAGGGTTTCTAGGAGGCTCTCAGCAGCTCTTCAAGAGGTGTTAGTCTGCACAGGGTGGGATTTGAGCCCAAAAAGCAAGAAAGCCAAGTTCAGGTCTCCACAGTGGAGGCTGGCACCATAACTGCTAGACCTGACTTCTCCAGACCTCTATTCCCTAAGACTCTTAGCCATCTACACAATCCAGGAGAAGCAGGACTGAGGACTGTCCTCCTCTGGTCACGCAGCCAGCAATTTCACATATTTGGCTCAAGACAAGGTGAGAAGCCCTTTCTTACAGCCTCCATCCTTCCTGCCCCTGCTGGGAGCATCTGATAGCTGGTGTGGACAAAAAAAATAAACTTTCTCCAAGAGATCTGGCCTTGTGCCATCTGCCCAGGGAAATGGAGTGGCTTCTGATGGCAGCACTGGTGGCCACAGTTTGACAGACACAGAGGGAGGTGGGTCTTGGTGTGCTCCAGAGACGTGGCACCAGAGCCAGCAGAATGCTCTTGGTGTGCAAGCTGCCAGCTCTGCCTGCCCAGCTCATCGCCAGCAGCTGCTGGTCCTGCTCTGTGGGCTTCTTTGGTTATCTCAACAAGCTGGGGCTCAACCCAGGACCTTGGGACTGATACTTGCCTGGCATCCAGAGCAGCCGGGCACCTGCTGCCATGTGAGAGCAGCAGGAGAGGTGCTGCAGCTCTGTCTTCTAGCACCCAACGGGGAGCAGGTTGGGGTGGAGAAGGCAACATCCATCCTAGAAGCTGCTGGGTGGCAGAGCCTTTGCCAGGCAGCCTCTCCCACCCCCTCTCACCTTCCTGCCCAACCCTGGGAGCAGATGTAGGGAGAGGGAACCATCTGGGGAGGCCCCTCGATGAAATTCCCCAATCCCCGCAGCAGGGCCCTGCCTCCGAGCATCCCATTTCCCTCAGTTGGGACGGGCACAGGGACCTTTTGCCCCTTCCCCTGCCCTCGCTGCTGAGCCAGCCGGCTCCCAGTGGGCCCCCAGCCCGGCGCTGGCCGATGCCGCTCCGAAAGCCGCTGGGTTTCCGGCAGAGGAGAGCAGCGTGACTGCGGAGGGCGAGAGGCCCCTTTCTGCCATCTGGTTCCCATTAGCAGCCCTGTAAAGTGTACGTGCACTGCTGGGATCACTGCACCGCTGCCAGAGGCTTTCTGAAAGGCGAAGCATGGCGTGGGGGATCCAGACCCCTTCCTCCTCCATCCCGGGGACACACAGAGTGTCCTCAGCGTGGGGGATCCAGACCCCTTCCTCATTCATCCTGAGAGGACACAGAGTGTCCCTAGTGTGGGGGATCTGGGCCCCTTCCTCCTCTATCCCAGGAAGACACAGAGTGTCCCCAGCAGCACGGTGAGGTGTGGGCTGGGGCTCGACACCTCAGAGAGGCTGTGAAGCCTCTCCCCCAGGAAACTGTGGGCTAAGGCTGTTGCTGTGGGGATTGATGTCCCCAAGATCACACGCAGGATTAGTGCAGCCCACACAGCAGACAGCCGCTGACCCACCAGCTCCATGGCCCGGCTCAGCCCGTGGTGGTTCTCAGCAGGTCTGTCTGGGTAGGAAGTGAAGAGGAGCTGGAGGAGCCTGTCTCCTGAGCCTGGGAGTCACCCAGTTCACTGCCCAGCTGGCCTCTCTTTCTGCAGCCTTGGGTCCTCAAGGCCAAACCACTCCACAAAACAAAGCGTGGTGCAGAGTCGGCATCAAACAGGTCAGTGCCAGAACTGGACACAGCGCAGCCAGGGAAGGGGACACAGCATCCCCAGTGCTGCTTTAGCTTCTCAGGTGTGGAAAGAGGAAGATTGGTCTGGGGGGGGAGATGATGGAGTGAGCTCAGTGGTCATGGCTCCAGCTTTAGGCATGGAAGACCTTAATTCAGCTTTGGCTCCTTGGGTGGCTTCAAGCCAACCACTTGACTTCACCAGTATTTGGGACCCAGGGCAGGTCCCTACTGGCTTGATGCTGGATGGAGGACTCCAGGGAGGAGCAGTCAGGCCATTTCTGTGGACACCACTACCCTATTCTTCAGGTTTCTGGAGAGCAGCCCCACCATATGGAGCTGTCCCTGCCTGTAGCCCACACCACGGAGCTACCTTCCACCAGCCTGCCCCACTAATCTGCTTTCCATCCACGTTCTGTGCCCGGGCTGCCTCTTGAAAAGCTGCCAGCGGGCAGGAAATCTGCAGCCGAAATGCTGAGGGATGCTGACAAGGAATAGTTGTGGGGAGGAACAGGGCTGCCTTTGTCACGGCAACAATGGAGGACCTGCACAAGCGAGGAGGGAGCCCGAGGGAAGCCCCTGCCCACCCGCTCTGCTCTCCCACCTTTGTCCCTGCCTTGGCTTGCCTCCCCTGAAGGACCAGTGCCAAGGGGGACCGGGCTGGTCCCCAGCCCCTGCCTCTCAGTGAGGTGGCAGATGGGGCAGGGGGATGCTTCTGGGATTCATCCATACTGGAACAAATACTTCTCTGTCGCTCCTGGAAGTATCTGTCCTGCTGTGCTTTTCCTCTGCCAGAAATCCTACATGCTCTTTCTTCTTCAGTGCCCTCCACTTGCTGAGGTCCCTCCAGGCTACAGCAGCTTCATGCTGCAGCTCCCCAAGTGCCTGACCTGGCACAACTCCAGCCATTTCTAGGAGTCTGGGCTGATCTTCCTGTTTGCTGATCTGTTTTGTCTCACCATGGGTAGATCTCCTGACTTGTAAAGAGACTATTAAAAAGTTCAGTCCCCAGACCTCTCTCTGTGGAAGGACCCAAGTGTCCTCTTTCCACTTGGATCTCTCTTCCCTATCCTCTTTCCTGTCTCCACCTAAAATAATAATTTCCTTGGGGCACTGTGTCAAGTGCTTTCCTTAAATCCAGATTCAGGAGGCTCTGTTGTTTCAGAAGTCAGTTATCCAAGGAGGATGCTGAGCCAACTTGATGTGATCCATGTTAAAACCACACTACATTTTATTCTGCTTCCCAACACCATGTCTTTGATGACTCTTCCAAAACCTATTTTAGAAACTCACCTTTTCTGGTACTCCAATTAATGGCCCTGTAGTTTCCTGTCATTTCCTCGTTTCCCAAACATAACCTGTAAATGTGATGCTGGTGGAACATCACCTGGAAATCACCAGACTTTGGAATCGCATTTCTTCTGCGGGTTAGCCCATCTCTTGAGCTCTGAGAGCCCCTCCCGAGAGCTTCTGCTGTTTGGCCATCTGCAGACGCAGCACGAGCAGGAACAAGTCCTGTTCCCCAAAACACAAGGCAACCACTTTCCGTGGTCCCTGCGAGAGCTGCTGTGTCCTCCTGTGTCCACTGTCCAAATGCAAATTGTGTCAAAAAAAAAATAATATGCCACCAAAAATCATATTCATAGGTTAAATCTCAAAAGATCATTCTTTTTGAGCTGCCCTGTGTATTTTCAGCCTTCACATCCATCCTCCCTTTCCAGATCCAGGATGCCACACAGCTCAGGACAGAATCTGGTGCTCTGCAAGGCCACAGGATTTCAGTGGAGCAGTGAAAAGCAGGCCCTGGAGAAGCACCTCAGAGGCTGCTGAGGCTCCTTGTGTCTGCAAACCCTTGAGCTGGCCATATGGAGAGGGTTATGGGCACGCCGCAGGAGTCAGAAATATGGCTAAAGTGTGCTTAATATTGATTGCAATAATCCCTTCACCCAGATTTAATGTTTTCCATCCCAGAGCTTTCACAAACAGCTAGGTAAGCTCCATGACACCCCCAGATGGCAGATCAAAATGACCTCCCTGGGACAGGGAAAGGCAGACACCTCTGGGGGAACGTGGCAGCTGCCTGGCCATGGACAACGACCCTGCAAAGGCTGAGGATGGGCAAAAAGGGAAAGAAAAACCCCATCGCTGTGTAGGACCGGAGAGGGTAGCTGTAGGCTCGCAAGATGGACTCAGTGAAGGAAACCAGAAGAGGAACTCCCTTCCCTAATGAGAAGTCTCATGGGATTTTTGTTGACCAAAAAAGGTCAGGAACCTAATTTTGCGCTGCGTGGAAAAAAAAGATATGTATCCAGTCACCTTGCAAAGCCCAAGAGCCTGGTTCTGATGGCCCCTCACTTTGCAACTGGGATTTTGCTTCTTGCAGGGCTCCCATTTGAAAAGGACACCAACTCTGGGGCCATTTCGGACTCGGCTTCATCGGTTGTCCTGCAATTATTTGGTAATCTCTGTTAATAACCCTGCAGATGTGCTAGTCCTGGCCTTAAACGCACAAGAGCTCAGCTGGGGCACCAGATGTCTTCCCTGCGAGAGCCCCCACACGATGTCTTCGGTGGACAAAGCCCAGTTCCCAAGGCATGATCCAGGCTGCTGAATTCTTTCAAAACCGATGCCCACCCCGTGAACAAAAATCAGTAGAAAAATGGATCAAAAATATGACCTACAAGGTAGCTTAGCTGGTCTCAAGTGATCCAAGGGGATTAGACAGATCAGACTGGCTCAAAACATGGTACTTACAGCACCGTGGGGAGACCTGCACTTGATTCCCAGCTCTGCTGATAATTTTTGGGTGCCAACAGACAAATAATTGCATTTTTTGTGTTACCTTCCCCACCCCCGCCCCCGCCCCAATGAAAACAGAGCTGCTCTCCTTTGTGAAGCCCTGGGAGATCCCTGGCTGTTCAGGGTTATGTCAGAGCTCAGGGTATTTGTGTCCTTATTAAATCTCACAGTCGTGCAACAGCCTCCCCGGGGAAGTGATGAAAGACCTGTGGCTGGCAAGGTCTAAGGCCAGGCTGGATGAGGCGGTGGGAGACACACCACCGAGAATTAGCAGGCGTTAGCGAAGGGGGATAAGGGAGTCGGGACCTAACAGGTTTTCTTCCATCTCTGCTCTTTCTCATCAGCTTAATAAAATGGATCTGTCCAGCCCCCCTCCGGCATGTGCTGCAGCTCACAACAAAGAGGGATTACAGCCCAAACGGGGAGCGCGGGCACCCCAAACACTGCACCCCCAGATGCCCACCGCAGCGGATCCGGCAAACGCAGGCCTCCCCTCGCTCTCGTCCCCAGGGTACGCTGGGTGGAAGCCCCTCACCCCCCGAGGCACGGGGTGCTTCCCCCCCTGCCCTCAGACGCATCGCTCCCCAACGGGCTCCTGGAGCTCAGACGGCATCTCCTTGCCCCCGCCTGACCCCGGTGAGGCCACCCAGGGCCAAGAACAGACCCCGCCTTGTGTTTCCTCCCCTCCCTCCCCCCAAATCTGTTTCCCGCGCCCACCTTGGCCGAGCCTCCCTCCCAAAGCAACAAAAGTTCCCGGCGCATCTGGGTGGGAGCAAATCCCGGGGGGCTGCTCGGGGGGGGGTGTGAAGCCCCAGTCTGCTGGGTGGCTCCCGGCCAGCGGTGCTGCTTCCCGGGGCTCTTTGCGTTCCTCCCTCCTCTCCATCCCTGTCTCCCGGGGCGCCTGCCTCTCTCCCTCCCCACCGCTCGCTCTCACTTTCTCGCCCAGCTCTCCCCCCACCCATCAGAGCTGCCATCGGCGGGTGATGTAGCCCCTGGCTCCCAGCATCTCGGGGACCATCACCGTCTCGCGCCGGCTCCCAGCATCTCGGGGACCATCATTGTCTCCCGCCGAGCCGCCCGCCTGCCGCCTTCTCAGCCCCGTTGTTCTCCGCGAGCAGAGACCCACCATATGCCTGGGCTCCGAGCGGCGATGCCGGGCGGGGGGGTGGCTGCGGCCCGTCGGGTGGGTCTGGCGGGCGGTGGGTCCGTCCAGCCGTCCCCGAGGGCTGGATGCTCTCGCTCCCCTTTCTCCCAGCTGCGAAGGCCGGGGCTGTGGGAGCGGGAGCGGTTTCCTGCGAGCTCCCACGGCCGCCTCGCCAGCCCTTTTATCGCCAGCCTGCCGCGGTGATTGGCTCTCGGCGTCGAACCGTCTTCCAGCCGCTTGCTCCTTTGTGTGAAGCCAACCTCTAACCCCAAACCTTCCCCAGCCCCTCTCTTCTTCTTCTGCCCCCAAACCCCTGCAGCCTCCCTGACCCCGAGGATTTTGCCTCCGTTTTGCTCCCTGCTGGCGGGGTGGGGGCAATTACGCCCCCCCC
>WTSP01021543.1:83152-115412 GCA_025331215.1 Actenoides lindsayi | reverse complement strand
TTTCTCTCCTGGATCTTTGCCTCCACAGTCACCCTTGCCAGCCCTCGTTCTTCCACAATGGCTTCATTGCTGGGTGTAGGGGATGGGAAGCTATAAAGAAACCCGCACTGGTGTGGTATGTGGGGAATCTGGGGCTGTAACAGTGGGACCAGTGAAACCAGCCCTGGGGAACTGGGGTTAACCTGTCAATCACCGGCTCCCATCTGCAAATCCTGGACTTTGCCACAGTAAGCCAATGGTCTGCGGTGTGTCCTTCCTCCAGCAAAGCCCAGGGAGGAAGCAGTAGGGGGGGGGGGGGGGGATGGGAGCAGCGTCACACAAAGTCACTCAGTCACCATGTCTGCCAAGAGCAGGGCTGGAAACCAGCCTATGGGATCGAAGGGCTTCGTTTCCTTGGATTAATCTGTGGGCAAACACTCAGCTGCAGGAGGAAGGGAGAGGAAGAGGAGAGCGAGGCTTGAGGAGGCACGGGCGAAATCAGAGGATGCAGAACAAATTTCTTCCTGCGGGAAAAAGTTGCTTCTCTCTGAGACTGTGCCCCCCGTGCAGGAGAGCAGGGAGGGAAAGAAAGAACTCAGTAGCCTAAACTAGATAAATAGACAAGAAACTCGAGATAGACAGACAGATTAGAAGTTTGATTTATTTTTTACAGTGCAGCTTTCAGGTCTGTACACACGAGGGAGATACAGCTCCTGCCACAAAAAGCCAATGATCTAAATCAACAAATAAGACTGATGATGCTGCGAGTGAGCAGAAATCCAGTGTTTTCTCTATGGAAGAGTAGCAGGGAGATTTGGTACCAGAGTAAGATGAATTTAATGGGTTCACCACAAAGCAGTGCATCTATTTTATTTATTTATTTAAACAACTGTATTGTCAGTTGATTAAAACCCTTCTCTCCTCTGATGGATTAGTCTTTGCTCACCTTTCCAGCCACACACCCTTGGAGCTCTCATCCATTTAAACTGCATTGTGTTAGTGCAGTGCTGTGGGGGAACTACTTTTAATTCAAAGCCCAGTTTCTCTTCCCTTACCCAGAGTCACTCTTCACTCCAAAAGTGCTTCCTTCAGCAGAGACCAAGAGCTCCCATGGAGAAAGGCTCTTTGATTAGGAGAAAAAGAACATGTTCTTAGAGTGAAGCTGCCAGGATGTTCTTAACTCTTTCAATATCGAAAGTGTTAATTGAAATTTTAAACGGCGCCGATGCAAAACCAGCATGGGTTTGTCCCACTGCTATCTCCCAGGTACACACCATCTATCACAGGCTTTCCACCATCTCTGGAGCTAGCTGGAAATTTTTAGCCAGGAGGAGCAAATGCTCCAGATGAGTTGATTTTATTTTGTTTTCTCCCATTTCACCTCTTTCTGACATTGAGGCCCTTTTCCAAGCTTGGTGGCATCTTGTTTTATTTGCTTGTTATTTCAGAGCTCCCGGGATTAAAAGGGCTACCATGCTGGATGTGAAAACTGCCAATTATGATCATGGAGCAGTGTAGAAAAACACACGCAGACCTTCCTGTGTACGAAGAGTCTGGTGGAAAAACTTCATGTACAAACGCTCGTGCCTGGGAAGGGATGAGTAAATATAGACACACGTGACCATACATGCATATAAACATGTCTGCATGTATGTGCTCATGCACAGAAATGGGTGTGCACATACATGTAGACACGTCCCGCGTGCTTCTCTTGGATGTGTTTATATACTCGTGGCTTTAGATGAGTGCTAGTATGTATAAATATTAGTCATTACTACCTTGGTGTGCTTACACAAGCACCGGTACGTTTGCTCCCCAAATACACAGAGCAGCTGCACCCACGCATTTATGGCTATTAGGGAACAAAGTGAAATAAAAGCACAAAATCCAGGAGATTTTCCCCCCAGCCCTGCCTCCGATAGGGTTTCTCCTGCTGCTCTGCCATGCCTACAAGGATCTATTGGTGCAGACAGTACCTACTTGCCATGAATAGGGATCATTCAGAGCCCTCCATAAATGAAGCCTCTATGGCTGTTCTTGCTGAGGAAAATATAAAGTTTCTCTGTGTCATTTTGCTGTTAATTAGCAAAGAAAGATAAATACATTTCAGGTGAATATTTTCACTAGCAGAGGTTGTGGCACACAAGCAACATTAAAGCTTTGAAAATAAGGTGAGAGGTAAAGGTGTGCTGGATACTGTAGGTCTGCATTTATGCCTCTGTCAAAGCAGTGTTTATTTTTAAAATATGAAACATAATTTTTCCCCGGGCCTCAGAAAATGAAAACACTGGGTTCAATATTTCAAGAGGAAAATATGCATTTAAAGCTCTTCCTGAGCCTGCTTGCAACGTAAACAGACAAACCATTAACTGGCCCCGGAGCAGCCCTGCCACTCTGCAGAGCTGCTGTCATAGGCTTCACGTGTCCTGGCACAAGGAACATCCGCCTGTCCCTCCAACACATTCACATCCATGGCTCCTTTACTAGGAAAAAAAAAAAAAAAAGTGCTTGTTTTAAAGAGCAAATCCTCTCTTTTCTTTCTCTGCTGGATGGTCAGCAGAAGGTCCCGGTCCCACCTTGCTCCTGCTGGAATCAAAGGCTTCAGGCTGATGGGAAATGGTTGTGTATAGCCAGGGAGTTTTTTTCCCCCAACAATGGTCCCGTTGTATTATTTTCTGAATACAGACGAAGGAGAAAAGGTGGGTAAATGCTTTGTGTCAAGGGAAAGCAGGTGACAGTGAAAGACAGGCAGCACCTGCACCCATGTGGGGTTTTCTGATCTGGGTTTGCACCCCGGTCCCTTGCTCTCCACATCTCTTCTCAGGATGTTCTTAGGATGGAGGTGACAAATACAATTGTTTTGAGTTGTCTCCAGTACCTAATGGGATGCTCTGCTCTGCTCCACCAGCACTATGGTGGCTGCAGCCTCCCTGCTCCCACCAGTGGGTGGGTAGAGGGGCCAGAACTGGCGGGGACATCTTACTGTTGCTGGTGGGCAGCTGTGGTTGCTGATGCCAGTTGTTTTCTGGCTCAGATGGTGTGAACTTGGCTGCACTGAACTTGTCTGCAGCGTCGGGATGTCACAGCACGGATGAGACACATTTAACGACACGGCAGCATGGAGCTCACCATCAGAGTGCTTAAACTGCTGGGAGACTTCATCTGGAAAATAATAATATTGGAAGTGCTTTGCAGGGCTGGAGAGCCTTTGTGCTGTCCTAACAACTGACAGAGCCTGGCTACAGCCAAGGCTTCTGCCTGCAGGCGAATGAGGCTGAATTAAAATAAATGGCTTTCTAGAGGCAATCAGGTTCAGCAAAAGACTGCAGGGTGAAACCAGAGGATGCAACTCATTCTCCCCAGCGTGACCAGTCGGGGAAGGCAGTGTCATCCTTTGCACTCAGGAAAGAGGGAGGTTTTCCTTCGGTGACTGGTGCCTCAAAGCTCTGTGCGATGCCCCAGACTCACTCACGATCTGCTCACTGTGCTGCATTCTCCTCTGATCCTCCCTTGTTTTTCTAACCACCTCCCCTGGTTCAGAAAATCCCACCTCTCTGCTGGATGCCTGCATTCTCTGGATTGCCAAACCTGCCAGCCTTGGGATGGGGCAGGAAAGAGCAAAGCCCAGCTGAAGAATAAACACTAAAAGCACTAAAAAGCAAGGACGTGCTCATAGGGGCAGTACCACAGCTGGGAGAAGTGGCAACTTCTCATTTGTCACAAGACAAGCAAATCTGATGGCATAAACTGTATAAACACAGATTCTTCCTCTATCATTATGTGCGTAACATGTCACAGGAACGTAGATCAGATGGGAAAAGCCCAGAAAAGTGACATTTTCATTTCAATAGTGCAGACAGGCTTTGTTTTGATTTGGCATTTTACTTTTCCAATTTGTTTTGCTCAGGTTGTATTTTAAACCAGTATTTTAGTTTTCTAATTTACATATTTCCAATAAGCATGCCATTATGACATTTAATATCCAAGTATAAATTTCACACTTGCAACAGGGCAAAGTGACAAAATCAAAATGAATCAGTCCTTGAAGCACTTCCACGTCAATGACCCAGAATAATGCGAAGGTTTTCTGTGTAAAAAAAAAAAAAGAAATCAGACTTCGGGGATCTCAAGACTTTTCCCAACTTCCAGTAGAGTTCAAGCACCAGGCATTTAAAAAATGGGCAATTTCTTTAAAAAAACACACAGTGTCTGTAGCCCTGACCCATAAGTACTTCCTAGAGGGGATCTGGAGATGTGACTGAGTCACGCTCATTGAGGCAGCAGAGTAAGAAGAGGGTTTGGGAAGGGACAAGCAGCCAAGCCCCGAGTAGTTTACTGTTGATTTTTATTCCATTCTGAACAAACATGGTAGTTGTGGTAAATACAGCTTCCTTGCCCTCCAGCCTTGGAGAAAGCTCTGAGGTGTAGCAAAACATGCAGTAACTTTTTTGTTTGGTTGGTTGTTGTTGTTTTAGGTTTTTATCAGGCTTCCTTTGATGTTCCCACATGAGCTTTTCCAAGCTGGATTCACAGCCTCCATTTTTCACATGCTCAGAGAAACGATGACAAAAACTGCCATTCGGGCAAAGCTCCAAGTCTTGCATTTTATTCCCCCCCGTGTTTCTATTTCAGGTTGTTACAGGCAGCGGAGGACTCCCTCCTAACCTGCTTCATTACCAGAGAGGATATTTACTGGCTGTATTGCAAAAAGGGGTATTTACAGCAGTGGGATCAACGCTATGCGTAAAACAAAATGATGTAAGGGGTGAAAGACCGGGGAGAAATGAATGGCTTTAAACGCAGCCTTTTCACCACCTCAGGATCAAAGGACTGCTGTTTACCCTTTAAGCTGCAAATGGCTGGCAAATATGCTTGTGCTCTGATGCTGTAAATAGTAAATGCTGTTTATGGCTACTCGGTGTTTATGTATTTTGTCGGTCACAGTTATTACAGAGGGATCATTTTCTATTTGCCGTTTTAACCTGGGCCACGTCTTCCCCCAGGGACTGAGTTGCCTCCTGGGTGCTATTCCTGGATCTCCTGCTGACCACCTGCAAACCATGGTGGTCATGGTAAAATTTAGTAGACGGTTGGACATGGTGATCTTGAAAGTTGCTTCCAACCTTAATGATTCTATGATTCTATGAAAACTCTGGGCAGCTCAGGGCCTCCCTCCATGCCTTGACAGTGCCATCAACAATGCTCATCTGGCCCAGATGTCCACAAAGTTCTATCTGTCCTACTACATTGCTTGAATGAAACAGCAGTATGAGGCTTATCGTTTGTAAAGATGAAGGTCATCGTGCGGGCAGCTCTTTTTCTCTGAGGTGAATGAGCCAACATCAAGGCAACCGGGACAAGATGACCGGAGTAGGAAGATGTAGTAACAAAGACTCTAAAGAGGAACATCTTTGTAAAATAACTTTCAGTAGCAGAAACGTTACGAAAATCCTGCAGGCAGACACATGGATGAGAGAGATCCTCAGCTGGAGCCTGGGGGGGTTTCTGGCCTGATGGATGAGAGCACAGACAGAGAGCAAAAGGGTTTGGGCTGATGCATGACCACGCTGCCAATTCCTGCCATTCTGGGCCCACCACCAGGGACAGCAGTGGCAGCGGCTTCATTTGACTGCTACAAGTGAGTAATTATCTTAATGAACTGTCTGCAGGAAAGCTAAAGTAAAGCCTGTCTTTATTTTTATCTTTTTGTTACGATGTTTAATTTATGCAATTATAATGGTGCCTGTCCCAGGCTCCAAGGTCTGACTCCTGGAAAGTTTATAGGTGTCATTCAAATCAGCAGGAACCAAGGCAGCAAGAAAACCCAGAAGGACAGAGTGGTCCCTGTGGTGCAGGACAGTCTGCAGTGACAGGCTCCTGGAGAAATGCCACACATCCATCACCCGGGATTCCCTCCACTGCTCCAGGGCCAATCAGCACACTGGCTTACGTCAGTTCGAGGAAGTGCCAGGGAATGCTGCCAAGTCGCTGCCTTTGCCCTGTTCAAGGTCTATTTATGCCCACTCTTGGACATATCAGAATATCCTTGGGACAGGAGAGACCTTTCCATCATAGTGGATGCTATGACTCGGTCTGCCTGGTTTTGAGCACCGGTGTCCTTATTGCATTATGCATTATTGTTGCCAAGTTCCTAGCAGCTCCAGCACGTTTCCGGATGACATTTCAAAGTCTGATAGCCCGAAGCTGGCACCAGAAAAAGGCTTCCAGTCCCCCCCCTGCCAGGCTTTACTGACACTGTATTTTCTGCCAGCTTTAGCACTGTTTAACATCCAGGAAGATTTGTAGAATCAGTAGTTTTACCAAGTTTTCATGCCAAAGAGTCTCTTACAAAAAGGTGTGGCCTGGACTGCTGGAGCAACCTGTGCTGGTCACCTTCACCAGCAAACACTTCCCATCAGTGGATGGGTTTATCAAAGATTTGGCACAAAGGCTGTGAACGATACATGGGAGCCCTTCCAGCCCAGCACTGGGGTCTGCAGCATTGGGACCAGCCCAAGGCTGATGGAAGGAGCCTCCAGGAGGGCTACCCTGTGTCAATCAAACAAGACCCTTCTGCAAGGGTATATTCCACAGCTCCATTGCACCCAGCCATGAGAACTACCCGAGACAGTCTCCAGGGATCTCCTTAGACCTTAGAGGCTTTTCTTGCAGCCCCAGGTACTGAGCCTGGTTTTGAGAGCAGATCACTCAGCCATTCTGCATTTTCCCTCCCTTCTCTGACTGGCTCCATGATGAGTTATTTCCTTTTCCTTCATACCTCAGTTTCCCATTCTGTGGAATGGGGAGACCAAGGAAGTGTTGTTTCTTTACTCAGAGCAGAGGGATAGTCCTGTCTCCTGCAGTAGCACCAGAATGCCTAGAGAAGAAGAAATTAAACAAAGCAGAAGTGCTCAAACAACACACTGACACTGAAAGCAAAAAACCCTTTTTCCACTGGAGCTTTTGTTCTGGGTCAGATTGGGGGAAAAAGCCACAGTCAGCCATGTAATCTAACAGACATCTCTGGAGTCCTGCAGCATCTCAACTCCATGAGATGCTGTTGCTTCTAAAGGTGATCAAGTCCTTCATATGTATCTGTTCTGCCAGTGCTGAGATCATCAGCTCAATCTGCTCTCCACATCAAAGAATTGCTGGTCATTTCTCCTCTGCAGTGGGGAAAAAAAAAAGAAAAGCAATGTGTGGAGCAGCAATAAGCATAGTTGTGTGAGTTGATTCTCAGGCTGTATTGGAGAGACTCACATCAGGTTCGAGAGGAAAAAACAGTATAACAGTAGCATATTAAAAGGAGTCTTTTATCAGTCTCAAAACCAGCATTGATAGTGCCATCGTCTGACTTATTAACAGGCTTGGGACAGCTTGTGTTCAGTTTGGGTTGGCCAACTCATCTAACATTTCAGAAAACCAAAACCACTTCCCGTCTAGAACTCAGTCCCTGACCTGGCTGGAAACTCACAATAAATCTATACATTTTATCAGATTTCAGGGGGGTTTTGAGCCAGGCTTTCACAGGGAACTACTCTGAAACCTGGAGAGAAAATACTGCATGAAGCAGAAGGGTTGTCTGGCTTGCTAAGAAACACAAAACATCAGGTTCATTGAGAAGATCAGGTGTGTACCCGGAGGCTCAGAGTACATGTTGAACATACTTTAGCTGCTTTAGCTGCATTATCAAAGTCAATTAAACCAAGAGGCTCAGGGAACATTTAACCCTGCTGCAGTATCTAAACAGCCAAGAGCATTATTAATGGGAATTCAATTAGAGGCAGAATTTGAACCATTTAAAGAGATGGAAAAGGATTTTTAACACCATCTAGCTGGATCATATTGAAGAAACCTGGTTTAGAAGCCAAGTGAATTGCCAGCATTTCTTTTTAATGGCTTTTTGGCCAGTCCTGACCAGTGAGGATGTCCCTGTGCTGTGATGGTTGTCACACATCATCTTGACATCTACAGACTCTGATGAGGAATATTAAGGGGAGGACTGTTGCTTTCAAATACCTCCCTGAACTAACAAGGGGAGAAGCTCCAGCCTGGTAGCCCAGCCAGTGGCCTCTTCTGGACCTGGCTTCCAGCACTGCGACCAAGATGTGCAGGTGGCTGGAAGGAAATGAGAACTCATGAGATAACATCGGCCTAAAGCCAAAGTACCATTTTTGCTACCCAGTTTTCTTCGAAAGCAAACTATTGCTTCCTTTTGACATACTTCAGACAGCCAGGACAGCATCGTCCAGAAATCAGACCGCAGACTATTGAAGCCATTAATGTTTTGCTTTTTATTTTTTTTTTAATTGAAACTCATCTTCTGAGTCACACTAAAAGCCAAAAAAAAATATGCAAACACTCAGATATAAAATGGCAGAGCATCACTGTTACAATTCCAGCATGTTGTACATTCTGGAGTACACACTATTAATCATCATCATAAGCAGACGGGATGAGAGCTGCATCGTAGCTCATTTGAAATCTTCATTCTTTTGCTGATCCCTTTCCCGTAGGGTCCTCATGAAAGGTGCTGGTTAGCAAAGCTTCAGCGCTGGACTGTCTCCGCGAAAAGGTTCGTGCCATTTCTCCCCCCATTCCACTTCCTAAATGACTCAGTTGCTGAGTTAGATGTGAGACAGATGAGAAACAGCATCTCGCTGGCATAAAGTGAGCCTGGCAGGAGATTCAGGCCAGTGCCTACACTTCACATTAGCCAAGTGTCAGAGGCCAGTGACGGGAACCTCTGTGGTGCCTGGCGCCGAGTTTGTTAAAGATAGCATTGCAGCTTGGTCGTACCAAGCCAGACTTGCCAGTGTAGAACAAGGCACCGACTCCAGTGGTTCACCGCCACTCTTTGTAGGCTCAGAGTGAGCTGGGTTGTAATAAGCACAATACTGCTCTAAAGTAAGGACTTCTCAACGAGGCTGACTGATAGAGGGGGTAAGAGGCACCAACAGCAATACAGATGTCTTCTCTCCATGAGTGGAGCTTAGACTGTTACATAGGGTGGTGGGGATTCCTTGGAAGGCAACTCTAAGGCTTCCTCATATGATGGCAGGGCAGCCTGAAAGAGAAGACCATTAGTTATGCTCTGGGGATCACAGAAAGGGTTTCAAGTGGCTTTGCTCTTGTATGTGTTTCTCTACCTAGTTCAAAGCAAGGTAAAAGAACCACATGGGCTGTCGGACATAAAGGGCAGAAATCCAGAAGAGTTAGAGGTCAGCAGTGCTTTATAACCACTTTGCTGCCAGTCCTACCTCCTTCTCCCAGAGTGTGGTTGCAATAAATGGACCAAGGCTCTTTAATGTCCAGAATCTAAGCCTCATTGCCTAAGCAAAGTATCTAAGCTCAGATGATTGCAGAGGGCCATGATGCATGCACAGCAGGGGCACACAGTGCTGGCAAGACAAGGCTTATCATATTTGCCAAGTTTCAACAAGACAAATGCCTACACTTAACATTCCATATTCCTCCTCTTTGCTTCTCATCCATCTCTACAGTAGCTCTTATTTTTGGAAGGTCTTCAATATTTTTCCATTGTGTTGGAGCAGCTGGATGCTCCTGTTAAAGAGATCATCAGTAATCTAAGGAAGGACACTGATATTCATTATTTAGCAAGCTGTTAGGATGAAGTGCAATGCACCAAGTATCTCAGACAATGATCCAGTGAAAGGTGAAGACCAACTTTATTTTAAACAAGGGTAGCACTATTAGGCACAGAAACTAAAATTTAACTGAAATTAAAACCACATCTCTGGACCAGACAATACAAGTGATATATTCCTATTTATCTGTTTCACCTGAAATCTGAGTTTCAGGTTCCTTGTAAACATAATTGAGTTATTTTATACAAAAGTTAAGTTAAAGAAATATCATAGAAACATAGAATTGTTTCAGTTGGAAAAGACCTTTAAGATCATCGAGTCCAACCATGAACCCAGCACTGCCAGGGCACCACTGACCCCTGTCCCTCAGCACCACAGCTCAGAAACCCACCACTGCCCTGGGCAGCCTGGGACAGCCCTGGACAACCCTCCAGGGGAAGAAATTGTTCCTCAGCTCCAACCTAAACCTCCACTGGAGCAACTTGAGGCTGTTTCCTCTTGTCCTGTTGCTCGCTCCTTGGGAGAAGAAACCGATCACACATTTTTTCAGTATTTACTGAAACAGTATTTACTCACCTTTTCATCTGTTTGTGGGTCAGCTTTCACCTCCTCTCTCTTGCTGGCTTTAATGTACTTAAAACAGCTCAGGACACATTTAAACATATAGGCCTGAAAAGGAAAGGGAAGTCTGCCACTGCATTACAAGTCAACAAGAGCATTGTCACTTTTGCCATCAGCCTGTTATTTTTCTACTCTCTTATCTGGAGGTAGAAGCTGGGACCATGTGTCACAGGGCCTCGAATCAGTCTCTCTTGATCCTTCATCAAAAAGGTGACAACTTCATCTATTTGGAACAGTACACCACTGTGGGAAGCCAATTGGACTAGTAATACTATTAAATATAAAGTGTATGTTGAAGAGCCCTGAGAGGCAATGTCATCAGGTAGGAAAGCAAATCAAGTCTTCATGTTATTTTTCTGAGCAAAGCTACAAAGATTGGGTGTCTCAGAAAAGCACCTTGGTCACAACCTCCACCTCCCAGAGATCCAAAGCTCCCTGGTCAACTAGGACTGACCTGAAAGGTCAGCTCATTCAACAGAACCCCTACTTGCAATGGTTATGCTTTTCTGACAAGACTGCCTCGCACCTCACAGAGTTACAAGATGCAATAAATAGAGCTTTTCTGAGAAAAAGGGATCAATTGACAGGTTAGGGCACAAGAAAATAAGCAAGGCCTGTGAAACATACCATATTAAATAAATATTTTCCCTACTCTGTGCAGCGAGGCCAAGTCGTGTGCCTCTTATTTTTATTGGCATAAGTGTCTATTTGAAAAACAGTTGGCATTTTCACAGGAACGTAGGGAGGTGTATGCCCTGAGAACAAGCCATGTAGCTTAGGGTTTCCTAGAACAATGAGGACTGTTTAACTTGACACAAAGCCAAGACAAAGAACAAGAACAAGGAATGAAGTATCTGAGTTGAAGGAATCTATATCTCAAACAACCTTCCAGAGATGAGAAAGTAAATCCAAACTTTGACCGCCTCTGGGGAATACTGCAAAAAAAACCTTCCCCCTTCCACAAGCCTCTTCATGCAGAGAGCAAACATGCACGACACTGGAGCCATCACATCAGCTATACATAAAACCTCACTCACTCATGAAAAAAACCTCCCAAAAAATCATACAACAACAACTACAACAAAAATACCCTTCTTTGATTTTGCTTCTGGAAGAGTCACTGCAGTGCCAACCCAGTATCTATGTTGAATTCCATGAAGATGACTTCAGTTAGGACCACTGCAAGCAATAGTAAGTTCAAGCAGAGTACAATAGTACATGCAGCTTATGTAAAGGCAGCCAGTGACCTTGGGATCATTCCATTACTGGCTAACTCAAAAGTCACTGTAGGATAGCCTTCTCCACACTGAATTGAAGAGAGAAAGCTTCCCTGGCAGCTGGTGACATAGTAAGTGGATGGGAAGTTTGTCCTTGAGGTCAGGAAGCAAGCTACTTCAGAAATAATCATGTTAAACCCCTTCTTTCCTTTCCCATCAGAAATGCTTTATTCCCCTTACTTCTTGAATTCTTATCACCATGGTAGCGGAGAGGGATGACTTTATGATACTGAGGTGAGATGAAGGTTATTTGTGCATACACAGATCAGCAAGGGTGGCTGCCCTAATGGTGCAAGGTAAGCATCACCCCTTCACTCACTCTGTCCTTTGAATACTTTGCATCTCCAAGGAACTTAGACTTGGACAACTGATGATATCACCACTGGGACCCTGTAATTAAACATACAACCAGCCACCACATTGACAAGGATCTGTGAAATTACATGGAGGGACTTCCACATTTCAACAGGACACAGTCCCTGCAAAGGGTGGTGTTATATGAGAGAAAGGAGGGAGTGGAACATTACCATCCTCTCAGCATGGTCAGAGAAATCCTTACTGATAAAAAGCTGAGCAACATCTTGCAGACTTCATGAGGTCACTGGCAGAGGCATTCAGTGAGGCAGGTGCCCCATCCCTTCTCCATGTGACAGACACTTTTTTAGCTGAGTTGCTCTTTGATATGGGATGCAGATAACTATTTGGGGCCAGGAACTGCAAGTTGGCAGGCAAACAGCACCAAATACACAGAAACAACATTTTAGTGTGGGAGCGATAAATGCTTGCAGTGGGTCATTAAGCAAGTCAATTTATTGTAAAAGATCCTGGGCTAGTCCAACATATTTAGATATTACCTTGGTGTGGGAATTCAGTGAATTGAAACCAATGTGCTCTAAATTGGCCAAATGGCCTTTTTAGGTCTAAACTGTTTCATGTTGTTGCCACGTTCCTCATCAGATCTTTGCCACTTGGAAGGCTCTCTCTCATGAAAATGGTTTTGCTACACGTGGAAGAGGGGAGGGATTGTCACTAAGTTTAAAGGATGGGGTCCCTAATGACTTGTTTGGGGGAGTTTAGTAGACCAAGGAGTACTTGTGCCTGTCCATTGTTTTTTCTTAATTATTCTCCCCCCCATCCCTCATCCTACAAACTCCAGTGGCAGAAGTCGTTGCAAGTTAAGCAGTTTTGTAGCAAACGCTGTGGAAAATTCAGATCAATCTATTTGCCAGGTCAATGAGATTTCTGCTGAAGACTCACTCTGCCAGCTGGCTTTCAGGGTTATCTCCACTCCTATTGTGCAGTTTGTGTAAATATTAAAGGGTATGCTGAAGTCATGTCTGCAGTGCAATCATACAAGACACTCCACTCCAAACTGGCTCATCTGGCTGCCTGGGAAGATTCTGAATAAAAAATGTTACCCAACTAAGAAGCAGCATTTTTCACTGTGATAGAATCTGCTCAAGTACCTGGAAAGATGTGGTTTTCTTAGCTAGTCTGAAACTCCTCAGTGAAAAACCTGTTTGCTGATCCATTGAAGCAAGAAGAAAAGAAACCATCTCACAGTGGAGTTTTCTGAGATGTGAGCAGGATTTAGCAACTCATGGGTTTTAGTTAAATTTCAAGATACCAGTGTGCATAACTCCACTTACAGCAGTGCGGATACAGCAACTTACCCAAGTGGAAGATCTAACCTGCTGCTTAATGATCTAATTTATTTTGGTACACAATGGCACAAGAATTTCCTGTACATATTTTCAAACATTCCTCTAGAGAGGAATGGGCAGTGATAGCTTCTGCATATAAGAGAGGGTTTGCTTTATAACTCACATCTGCAGAAGCATAAAACCAGTGCTTTGAATCTTATACTTGCCTCAGACACCACACTGAGGCATAGCTCCTATTATGCCCAATGAGAGACCAACAAGGCTTTCCAGTGCAGATCTGAGAGGGAAGTAGATAGAAACAATTCCTTCTTTCCCCTCAGCAAGAGAGCTTCATTTCAGCCTCACCAGACCCTGCAGCTATTTACCTTCAGGAAGAGGACAGCAATGAACGCAATGGTGAAGGTGATCATCACTTTGGCATATTCCTCCGTTGGTAACTTCTCCAGAGTTGGCAAAAAGCCCTGTGAAAAGAGGGAGAAGGTCTCAGTCATAAGCACTTGTTCCCTCTACCAGGGTCACACAAAATGGTGGAGATCTCAGCAAGTTTCTCATCCTGCCTCTCAGAAAGGTGGGACAGGCCACCTTCCTTTCCTCACCAGAGAGCGTACAGTGATATTTTTTTCCTCCTACTGTTTACACTCCCTTGGCAAAGATTTTCAAAAGACTATTTAAATGAGAACTGAAAGCATGGCTGTTTAATAAAGATGAAAAGTGGATGCATTTTCAATGCATGCAGGCAGGCTCTATCCAAATCACTTTGCTCTGCAATTTGCATCCATAAGATTCTTACAAGAAAAACAAGGTGTACTTTCAAGAAACACATGCATGAGCAAGCTGCCAGTCAAGAACACCATGTTGGTGAGAACATATGGAAAATCCTCTTTTATCATCAAACAGAGCAGTTCTGGGTATACTGTAGAGATCAGAGAAACTTTGTCTTAACAGCCACTGAAAGAAACTTCATAGGGCTTCACAGCATGAAAAACCAGCTGAGCTTGCTGTAACCTACCCCATTGTCTGAAGACTTGAGGCTGAGATAGGTGGGGACCTCCACGCAGGAGCTGCAGAGAGTAAGAATACTCAGGCAGAAGTCCAGCAGCTGCAGAGCCAGGAAAGGGACCTTCGAGTGTCCCTGCTGCAAGAAGGGCAGGGAACAGGAATTGAGTTGTGATTACCAGATTGTGTCACTTCTACAGATTTTCCACTTTTTACACAGAGCCTGTGCTTTGGTCACACTGACAGCCTAAGGCATTTAATTCACTTCTACCAGCCAAAAAATGAGCAAACCATCCTGTTGGGCTGATTTATACAAGCTCCACAGAAGAGGCCTCTAGCTGGAGTGGTGATCCTCAGAGCTTAGCAGCAGCAAACCTTTCCTAGCACGGACACGCCCAGAACGACCTCTCCAAAACCATGAGACAGAAAATAAAATCAACAGGAAGATTCCCAGACATAGAAAACTAAACAATGTCCCAGCTGTCAATAGTTTTTCTTATACACCCTCAAGCCCCCAAGGATTTCATCCTGTCTCCAGCCAGTATAGAGAGAGATATATACCTCACCATGAAGAACTGTGGCCCGAGATAACGATGCTTTGTTCCTACATTACGCATTGGTCTCTGTCTCATAGAGAGCAGAGAAAACTACCCCAGAAATGAGCTGCTACCTACCATGTGGCTAAGGGAGGACACAGAAATGATAGCTGGGACTTGTATGTAGGAACTGAACATCGTTAGGAGGCTGAGGAGGAAGTCCATGACTTGTAGAGCAAGGAATGGGATCAGGAGACGTTCCCTCTTCTGAGAAAGGAAAGCAATGCCAGTTATTTCTTTTCTGAATGGGAGAATGAGATGACCTATCAATACCTGAAAGGACATATATTTAGGCACTCCAAGAATAAATACTTTCCTGGAATTTCTGCACCTAATTCCATATACCACGGCATGACGATTTAAAAACAATGAAGGGCATCAACACTGATTTTTCCCACCCCTATGCAAAGTTTCTGTGAATTTTCATTATGTAACACTGGGGTTTGGTCCCATCAGAGCTGTCATTCATCTGTTCCCCGCAGTTTACCACTACAGAGAAAGCTGGGTTCCCACAGCAGTGCATGGTCATTTCTTCTCCTGAAATGGGAAAAATCCCCAGTGTAATAGGGCAGTTACAGTTCCCCTTTGACTTGCAGGGAAATGAGGCAATAAAACCATATTTCTAAATCATAACATTATTTCCGTTCCTTAACAAGAAAAATAATCTTGATGGAAATGTCATCCAGATTTGGTACATCTGGCAGTTAGCAGCCTTGCAGAGGAGTCTGAAAGTGCAAACCAGCCACCTGCCACCACTGTAAGAGAGGAGAAATATTGATCTGCTTTTTCTGATCATGCTTCAGCATTTTCACTGAGCATCCTCTAGTCCCCTCCTCTAATACCTCCCAAGATCAGAGAGGTCTCAGCCAGCAGCTAAATATCATTTGTGGAGAACATACCTTCACCACGCCCAGGAGGAGGTTGAAGCTGATGGCAAACAGCATGATGATCAACAGGAAACTGGTGATGACATCAGCTAAAAGTAATAGAAGTAATTACCACCTGACTAAAATCTGCAGCCTAAAGTCCCAGTTCAATCCTACCCCCAAGGAAGGGTTATAGCGTGACAATGTGGCAGAAGGGCTTGTCTGTGGGGGTGAACAAATTCCAGGAAGCTGCAGAGTAACCCTTGCTTCCTTTTATACTCTCACCTTTTCATTTGTCTTTGAAGCCTCTGTTGCTTTAGCTATGGGGTTGAGCAGGCTGTCAGTGCAGGCACGTGGGAGCCAAAAGCCTTTATTGCCTGGACTGAAATTTTAAATATCCTAGGCTACAATATTAAACTAAATCGAAGTAGAAAAAAGGCAGACTGCTTTTAGCCAGTGACTAATAAGTCTGAGTGGGGAATTATTTTGAGACCCAAAGAAAGAGCAGTGAAATCTGGTGCAAGATCTGCAAGATTCACAAGCAGACAAGAAGCATGAGTTATAACCACCCACTGCTGGTATGGACCACTGAGCTTCAGGATGAAATCTCTCACCTCCATTCTCTGTAGCTGTGGGATGCAACATACACATTAAAAATAAATGTGAGGAGAACAACATGAGACATTTCTAGACCTACGGGGCTGAAGGTAATCTTTGTCAGCGCTTCCGGGTGCAGGAGGGTGATCTCTTCCATAGATGTAGTTTCCTACTGATGATGACTACCAAAGCCTGCCTTGCACTGCACAGTAGACACATTTGGTCTTTACAGAAGTTTAGACAGTGTGAGGGGGTTTATAATGTTTGTTTGCCCCTTAAAAAAAAAAAAAAAAAAAAAAAAAAAAAAAAAAAAGAATAAAGAAAAATGGTGGGATAGGGGTGGGCAGCTCGCTCCAAACACTGCTACTTTCTTTCTGTGCTTTTGCATCATGCACAGTCTTTCCCTCCCCTCCAACTCCCCCTCCCACTTCTTACTGCTTTACCTGAGGTTAAAAGAGCACCAGTCTGTTTGGGGTCTCCAGTTCCCAAGTGCTCAAATAAAGGGTTTAATTTTATTAGAGAAGAGCCAAACTTCTAACTTTTCTCATCTTTTTTAAAGGAATGGATCCTTTATATAGGTACATTTCTCAACCATCAGAAATATTTGATTACTGGCTTGTTTTCCCCCCTGCCAACTTCCCAGTTTATTCCATGGCTTTAAAATAAATCTAGTGCTTGAGTCTGTTTTTCCACTACCCCTTTCACTTGCTTTCATAAATACAGAAATTGTGCTTTAGCCTGCTGGATCCCTGATATATTCCAGCTGCTCTAAAAATCCTTCACTGCTCCGTTTTACCATTTTTTTTTCCCCCCCATGAAAATGCCCCTCCATCTCCCCCAGGTCTGAGTGTTTGCCTATAGCTCTGGTACCACATTACATTTTCAGCATGTGGGGCAGTATTTCAGTGCTTGGGAATACATCAAACTGTCCTTGACCTTTGCTAGCTTTGCTGAAAATCGAGTAAAATCATTTACAAAGATGTTAAGGCAGAGAAACCCATCCCTCTTTTTTTTTTTTTTTTTTTTTTTTTTTTTTCCCAGGGAGATGACAGCAATATTGCTGTTTACAGCAACACAACATTTGCATTGGAGCTGTCACAGCTATGCCATAATTTGGCCGGTTACTCTGTTTGAGGGAGCAAATGCAAACAGTCAGCCCAAGTCAAAGGGAGAGCCGTGCTGGAGAAGGGCAGACCTACCACCCAGTGCCATGTCACATCTGGCAGGAGATGGACACCCATCTGCAGCAGCTGCAGCATAAGCAAACTGTCAAGTACTGCATCCAGGCTCTCACGAGCAATATGGGCATGGACTAATGCCAACTGAAGGAAGAACCAGAGATGACTCTGAGAAGTTCTGGAGCCTTTCCAGGGTTATAGAGGACCTGCCTGACAACTGGGCTGAGCCACATCTGGCAGCAAATGCAGGTGGCACCAACAGCAACAGTCCTCACATCCTTACTCTGCTAGCAGGGAGTTCACTTTATTTCTTTCAAATGCATTGAAACAGAAGATATTTTAACTTCCCTCGCTGCCATCTCAAGATTAGCAATGCACTTGACTCTCCTCTAGAACTAAGATTGGCTGATGAGGATGAACCTTTAGTCTGAAAAGAAGCTCTGACCAGTCCTTCCTTCCCTGAGGATGAGAAGGTGCTTCCTTTCTGGGGCTCAAAGGGAAAAACCCCTTTAGGAGGCTGCATCCCTCAAAGCAGCAAAAACAGCTTATCTCAAGAGAAGGAGCAGCACTACACAGGTCACTGCACGGGGAGGTGCCAGACATTCAAGACCTAAGGCAGTGATCAAAAGTATCTAACAAACACTTAACCCACATCAGGAAAAAAAAAAGACTTTTGATGGCCCAACAAGAAAACAGCTTTTAGTTATAACCTGATTAAAAAAAAAACCAGCCAAGCAAATGCAGGATCTGTTTACCACAAAGTAAGGTGAATTGAAACAGAGAGGAGGAAGAAGTCGTAGGAAACAGGAAAGAAACCCCAAATCCAGGAGAACAGAGGACCACGGAGAAAGGGCTTCACTGCAGAAGAGGCTGCTACAGCTCACCAAGGGTTGTGGGCAGAGCTTGAGCTTCAAGGCAGAAAACCAAACCCACCTGTCAGAAGCAGGAGAGTAGAGACGAGGCTGTAATCTGGCGCACAAAGAACCAAAGATTAACACGAGGACAGCATAAACTCCAAACAAAAAAGAGTTCAACCAAGAAGGCGGACTCGGTCTTTGTAGGAGCAGCGGTAAAAGGAGACAGCCCCAGGCTCGTTAAGCTCCAAGCTGCCTGAAGCCATTTTCCCTGGTTTTCCTCCCAGAACCACCCATCAGAAGCTTGCCCCAGAGAGGGTTTCTCTCTTTAGCGTGGTGTTCCCTCGGATTCAAGACAGCTGCGGTTTTCTGCCTCTTTCTACATGGTCTCATGCTCCAGCTCTCTCGGCAGGCTCGCTAATTAATTGGGCAACTAGCCGTTGTTTCTGCAGGCTAATTGCTGGCAGAATCCAGCTGAATTTTCCAAGCGGAACCTTGATCAAAAAACCCCCTCTAAACAAAACAACAAAGAAACAAAGAGCTGCAACCCTACAAGCGCAAAGGGATGGAAAGAAAAGGAAAACCAAGAGAAAACAACTTTCCCCAGCAGTGTCTGCCTCCTGTTTGTTCACAGCAAATGTGAACGCATCCTTTCTGCTGGCAGCAGATCTCTCTGTTCCAGGGATGTTATAGTACCAGCAGGTTTGATCTCAGTTATCAAAGAATTTACTTAAACAAAATGACTTCTTCCTTTGTAGGAGCACATTTAGCAGGATGGGCTAAAGGAGTGACCCTCTTAGGTAGCAGTAGCTGCTGGCTTTTGGGCCTGTCTCTGCAAACCCTCCATGAGATGAGAATGTGTACATGTTATAGAGAGGCCAAATGCCACCTGGAACATTTTGCAAGGGCTGGCAGAGTGGTAAGTTACCTTCCAAAACAAGCAGTAGGTCCCTCGGGATCATACTCCACAGCAGCCCCTAGAGACCAGAATACTGTGACTAACAGGCTTTTTCTATGCCCAGCATCTGTGGTCCAAAAATGTAAGATGCTGATTTTTCAGTCTCTTCGGTATTTCCCTTCATGCTTAGTTGGCCTTTTTTATGGTGAATGTTTGTGTCTTTTTTACTTAAAAACCCTCAGAAAAGGGCAAAATTTAGGAACATTGAACCAATCTTGAGCATCCATAGGCTGCAAGGGACAGAGCATCCCTCATCTGCAGGCAGCTGACCCCGTCACCCTTCCCATTACCCTGGCAATAGGAAAAACCTACAGCAATCCCAATTCTCCTTCCCTACCCTAACCATGCCTGTGGAAGTCAAGGCCAATCTCATACCCTCTTTTTAAGGCAGCAAAACACCTTGCTGTGAAATCTTGAGGGAGCTCTGCTTCCTTAGAAAGAACTCCTATAATTATTTTCTTTTCCTCCTCTGTCATGTGAGAAGCATTTTCCCATAAAGCCAGCCTTGTTTATATTCTCGGGCCATGACTACAACGTTAGCATTATATATTCTGAGATGTGTTTTAATCCGTCAGGATCTACAAATAGAGCAGCAGATGCTGAGGGCATCGGCAGAACCTCTCCTCAAATTGTTCTCCAACTCTTCCATCTGGGTTTTGAAGTCAAATTGGACTTTCTGTACCGCTTTGCTGTATTGCTTCCCTGCTAGCTTCTGAAAATAGAAGGGTTGCACTGTGTTTATTCCAACTATAATCAGAAAACACAATCTCCCAAGCAGAGCCCTTTGAAACACTTGGGAAGAGAAGCCAAGTGGAAGTGCTGGGGATTTAATTATGAAAAGTTCCTTTTTGTGTAGGAGGCAGTGGAAGAGGGGGGAGGGGGAAGACCTGTCATTTTGATTGTGTGGGAAGAAGGGGGGCTGTTAAAAACAGGGCCAGTTTCACTCAGTTCTGTTCTTAAAGAAAACCCTCCAGATTTGCAGAAATGCACGTCTTGCTTAGAAAGCGTGTCATGGTTTCATGTGGAAATCATCTGAAAAACCTGTCTCGAGGATTTCTTTCTTTTTCTTTACTTAGCTACTTGAAGAAAAGTAAAAATTAATTGGCCTTGGATCATCTTTCTGCAAAAAAAAAGGATGAAAAATAATTGGTCGTTTTTTACGTAACTGTATCTGTGGGAAAGTATTCTGAATTAAATATATCATGGTCAGTTTGCAGTGGTTCAGGCTGATGTATTAGAATGCATGGAAAATATTTCCATCTATGTCCATGTCCAAGCCAGGCACATCAACACTAAATAAATACATAAAATTTGAAAACCCTCAAACAAACAAAAAACCCAAGCCACCAACAAATAAACCCAACCAAAACCAAAACCCCAAATAAGCAAGGAAACAAATAAACAAACAAAAAAGAGAGGAAGACATTGAGGTCACACTTGCAGCACATCCATCAGTTTTCCTCTGTAAAATTAAAACTAGAAACATAGATCAGAGAAATAGAGAACGGGATTCTGCTACCTGTGTTGAGCTGATCCAAGCCACCCAGAATCCAGCTGCGTTTTAGAGCCTGTTGGGTGCTTTGCATGTTGCTCTAATGGGAAAGCTCTGGAGAGAGCACTTTGCAAAGCGGTCACCATGCACATCTACATGGGGTGTTAAGTCACAGCTACAGAGGGACTTCTGTGGACCACAGCTAAGCAAAGTAGCCTTCAACCCACCCAGACTGGACTACATTGGAAAGAATATCCTGTGTGAAAGGTGTCAGTCATGACAGCAGACCTGTGCTCAGTGTCCCATCAGCAGCCTCCAAAACAGACCCAAATGTCCGTTTTCCACTCAGTGTTCACGCTTTCCCAAACAGCCTTGGTGGACGACAGAGGTGCCTCTGAAACCCCAGCTGGGCTCTTTTGAGAAATGTGAACCCATCTGTTAGCAATAAATTCACCCAGACGGTGACTATGCCTGTTGTGGTGCTTTCCACTACGTCTGACTCCTACCCTGGGGACAAGTGAGTTTGGAATGTGCAGGAATCTGCTGCACTTGGCTTCTTTTTCCTCAGCTCACAGGGGGCCTCTCTATTGGTGCTGGCAGCCTGGGGAAGGACACGCTGGAAAAGCAGGGAACAGGCAAGTCCTTGCTGCTCTGAGTTGTTTCTCTGATGATGAGTCTTCTTGGAGGGTGTGGGCGCCTGGTTTCCATCTTTTTGCACACAGCAGACAAAGGTTATCTCAACTTGTGGCTTTAGAGTGAAAAATGACTAAGAAAAGAAGAAAACACCCTGCGTTTGTTGCTTCGAAGGAGCTTCATGCAGAAGTAGCCTAAGTAAGTAGTATTTGAGGTTTGGGGAGTTATTTTCTTTTATGTGGCACCCTACATGAGATATCTGCCAGGTCTCTGAAAGCGAAGCTAGATCCTCCTGAGCTCAAGCCATAGGATTTCCATCAACTGTGATGAACGTGATGCTTGCAGCTATTTGTGGGATATGAAGGAGCCTGACTGCTTCTTCCAGACAACCAATATTCTGCAAAAACCACCAAGGGCTGGGAAAATCTGGGAATGGGTGCAAAGGGAGAGGGGGGAAAGGGAGGTGTGCTGTTGTGGGTCTCTAAAATGCCTTCATCTGTGAGGTAGGAGACCCCTGCATAGCATGATGGATGATAAGAAGAGGGTGGCTCCATGGCATAGAGGGCAGGGCATTGGTGGCCATGCCAGGTAGCCCATGCACTCATGGAATGCAATGTGGGTCTGTGATTTCTCCCTGCTCTGGGACCCCAAGGTCACTGGCCAGACTAGGTCCATTGAGGAACTGTTGAAACACTTTAGTGTTTTCCTGGAAAATGCCCAAGGTGTGAAGGAAATCAACAGTGTGTGTGAGATTTAAATGATCTTCAGCTGGTGAAAAGAGAGAGGTGGGGAAACCAAGACTGTCAGATGAGTGCAAAGTGTACTGCAGAGGGAGTGGGAAGGCTGTAGGAGTGTGAGGGTACTGGAGAGTTTGGGCTTGAGGGCCTGATCCACTGAAACAGAGACAGCTTCACTGAGCTCCATACCGGTCACCAAAAAGCCAAAACATCCATGGCCAAAAACAAAATCCAAACCTTTATAGACTAAATTTTGTCTCTGTATGTGAGCTTTTGGCCTATCTGCTCTGAAGATAAAGAAGAAAGACAGACCAATTCAGGACCTTGGTCTTCCTCTCAGCCCTGCAGACCCTTGCTGCTTTCCAGCACACCAGTGACTTACCAATTCTGTAGTAATCCTTGTCTAGGTCTTTGCAAAAGCCTTTTCCGCCTACCACCTCCAGGGAGTACTCGATCAGCAGCAAAATGCTCATAACCTGGGAGAACAAAAGCAAAAGATACAATTCAGTGGGCCTTGGGCCAACTTTTTATCAACTGATTTCTTTCCAGGGAGCATGCATTGGCCACAATCCTAAATGCAAGATGAGTCTCCAAGTGAGATGGTCATGAAGGGTTTCAAATCCTGTATAAGGAAGTCCTGAGGCAAAAGTTATCAGTTTATTAATGGTTTGGGTGTAACTATCTTTTTCTGCCAGCTTTTGAAGGATGATGGAGAAATTACAAAATTAATGAGTTTTGTTTCAGCACTTTTTATCCAGAATGTCCTGGCTTTACATTTTGAAACCTCATTTTGCTTCAGGATTGAGCTAAATGTAACAACAATATTTTGAAGAGTGAAAAGAAGCACAAAAAGAATACAGCTCCCTCTGTAAGACTAGCTATACTACTTCATTGACAAAAATACAATTTTCCTGCTTTTATTTATTTGAGAAACATCCCCAAATGTGCTTTTTTTTTACATTGAAACAAAATTATTTTATCCAAGTTTCTGCATTGGACGATCAAACCCCAGACTCCAGGGTTGATTTCATTCTGAGTTTAGCAAGCTGCGAGATGGGGCGAGGAGAAGAAATCCGGAGGCGTGCAAGAAATGGAGAAACCCGTGCCAACATGACTTTCCATCTTCGCCCCACCAACGCCAGGTCCAGCACTGGGAGCACCCATCCTGCAGACAACCAGGGACAGGAGCCATCAGCGAAAACACCACCGAGAAAAATGAGACTGTCGTGAAGAGACGAATGAGAGAAGCCATTTTATCTGGTCTGCACAGCCTCCATTGGTGAGTCACCCGAAGCCCGCACCGATGCAGAAAGCAAGTTTGTATCTGCCACCAAGATCAGCCCAAGCTTGGGTACCAGAGACCTGGAACAGCTTTCCCACAAAAGCTACAGGAGCCTTTCATTGCAACAGCCGCTGGAAGAAGTGACACAGGCTCGAGGAGGAACCGGAACTGTTGTGGGCCGCGCTTGTGTTTGCAAACTCCGCGTGTGGGAAATGGCACAAAACCAGCAGCTGCGGGGAGATGGGGCAGAGCTGATGGTTCACGAGCAGAGGAGAGGGTGCCTTTGGTCATTTTGCAGAGCAAGGGCTGGAGGTGCCGTCCGAGACCCAGACAGAGCTGAGGCGGCAGCGACTGCCGGTAACAGCGACAGTCAGGCGGAACAGCAGCAGTCAGCTGTAAACCAGCAACGCTCAGGTGTAACAGCAGTAACGTATAGTGCGTAGTCAGATGTGCCGGGGCTGGCACTGCAAGGAAACGAGAGCAAGAGGCACGGAGGGAAAGCTTTGCATGGCCCCAGCAATGGGGAAGCGTGGCTGGGAGGGGCGGCCTGCGGCAGAGACAGGAACTGAGCGCAGACTCCTCTCGCCGCCTTTGCAGAAGGCCTAGAAACTATTTTCGGCATCAAATTCATCAACTTCCTGTGCCACAAGCTGTAAGTGCATTTTCCAGAAGAGCTGTAGCTCATCCCCCAGAGCTCTTTGCTTCTAGGGCATCCACCAAGCCACACTTGCTGCAGTGGGGACTGGGACCCTGTGTCCCACCATGAGCCTTCCTTTTGAATTTAAAATACTGTCTAGAGTCTGAGATGGAAGAAAGGACATGTCACATTTTCTCCTGGGCTGTCTGATATCAGGGTGTTCAGCATCTGCATGAGACACGCTCGTTTTTCTATTTTTTTTTTTTACCTTGCAGGAAATTAACTTTGTGCATGAGGCTGACAGGAAAAGGAGAAATATCTAGATCTCGTGACATGGGGGCACAAGCAAGTTAACGTGAATTCAGTTTAATGTAACAGCACTTGAAGTCCCATGGAGGCACTGAACCTTGTCAAGGATGAAACTCCATCTCTCTGAAGTTTCTTTACACCTGACAACCTCCATTGGGATGGTAAAGGGTCCTGTAATTACACATGGAGATCACACGCTGCCTTCCAGTGCGCTAACTTGTCTGAGAGGTTTCATGTACATGCTTACAAAGAGATTTCACTTCCCTTAATGCTCCTATTGGTCAAGGCCCTCAAATGTCAATATGGGAAATATATGAAGAAATTGCCTTTTCTCATTTCTCTTAAATAGATGCTTGAGCAAAATGGATGATCTGAGCCCTAAATACCAGTTTAATTCCCAAAAGCCGAGTGAAAGCAGGATATCACATCCCAAATGCTTCCGTCCCAGATGCATTTACAACCAGAGCAGAGCTAGAGACTAAACTTCAGTATGGAGAACCATCTCTAACATCTGTTAAAGAGGGAACAGCAGAGCAAAAGAGGCCTTGGTTCCCTTGCAGGTGTTGAAATGAACCACACAACCAGACCAACTGCAGGCACATAAAATAAGTACACATCAGAGAGAAAACTGAAGCCTAACTTGAAAGATTGAGGAGAATACATTGAAAGTGCAAGTTTGTTTAAACGTCCTATTTAAAAAGACTTTCGCATAGAAAGAATGAGCCACTGAACTGCAACGAGATAAAACAACGGTCTCTGGGCTTTTCCCTTGGCTCTCCATCACAAGTACTGTGTGAGGACCAGGACACCTCTCCATCACCTGACTTTCACTTTGACACGCTTCTGCCTGGCGTGTGACAATCTCATTTATTCCTGTAGAGAAGATATATACAAGGTGATGAAACCTCTGCAATGGGCTGCTCGCCTCAAGTTGAGAAGGCAGCAGAGGAAGGTTGACGTGGTGTCTGCCTGGTATTCCTTGCTGTGCAAGTCTGTATATATTCTCGCTCAAGATTCACCCTTCAGCTCCAAAAGAAACCAGAAAGTTCCCATTTCAGATGAGCATCCAGTTCCCTTTCTAACTGCTATGTCACGACAGGAGAGAGGCAGGCTTAAAATAGGAAATTTCACTTCCCAGCTCACCATTCACAGCTCTCTTGGTTTCCCAGTCCCTCCAGCAGCTAGCCCTCCTGATTTTATCTCCTACAGCTGCACATTTTGGAGGACACTTCTCATCTTGTTGCTGCCTCTGTTTAAAAGGAGTGCTTCAAATTTCTTGGTAACAAATCTGTAAGACCAGAAAATGAAGTGACTTAGCCAGATAGCGTAGGCCTGAGGTAGAGCCAGTTGTTAAATCAAGGCAGCTAAATTGGGGGTGTCTTGCAAGGTAGAATCTTAACAGCGTGACACAGAGAGCCCCCCGTTCCCTGGTGAAGAATCCTGCTGCAGCTGTAGTAGGTTTAAACTGCCGTTAGAGACCGTGTCATGTGACTTTCCTTTTTTTTCTGAAATATGTGCAGCTTGACTAATCTCCAAATAATTTATCTTTATGCACATGGCCTTGGTGTGACGGCTGCTCCTTTTTTTTTTTTTTTTTCTTTCATGTCTAGTGTTCCTGCAAGAAGAGCTTGAAGCTGCAGGGATCACTGGAGACAGTGGTGTGCTGCTGCATCAGAGCATTGGGGTGCTGTGGAGGTTTCTCACAGGGGTGCACACAAGTAGGTGGCACCCAGCACTTCGGAGGCAACCAATGCCAAGTAGAAATGCTGTACTTCCAGAGCTTTGCCTTTTCTTACTTTAATTCAAAAGTGGTTGTTGTGGCAGGGTAGGATGAAGTAAGGAGTGTTTTTAGCTCCCATTTGGTTTCCTTTCAAAACATTTTATCTTTTCCTTCCTGCTGTGTCCCTCTCCCTGTCTTATTTGTGCAACAGAGATGCTCCAGGAGGATGAGGGACCAGCAGAGAGCCTGCTGAACATTTTGGGTCAGCCACAGCCTGGTGAAAGCTCAATGAATTGCAGCTCTGTACCAACATGAGTTACACCCACAGGTGAGGATTGGACCTCAGGAAGGTCTCAAAGATAAGACTCTGCTTCTCAAGTTAAAGAGCTGCCAAAGAGAAGAACTTGTCTGCGACTGAAGCCAGACCAAGGTACAGATGTGCTGCTCTCTAAGACCTCCTTTGGCTTTAATCAAGGACTAGTAGCAAATGAATTGTAGGTTTTCTGCCCATGCTGTGAGCACAAAAGCAACTTTCCAGCCTTGTTCTTGAAGCTTATATCAAATAACTTGAGGCCTATTCATGTCTGGGAAGAGCTGATGAGCAGAAGGACAAATTCCTCCATGCTTTCTTTGAAAGTCACCTGCAAGTCACCTCACAACACCCAGTGAAGCTTTGCTAATAACACAACTCTGTCTCCTCCTCATTCCCCTCCTTCTCCTTCCCCATTTGTTTGAGAATGCCCATGATTTATTTCAACTGTCTATGGAGAAATCAGCAGTGAGACAAATCTAATTTATAGGAGGACAAGACATCACCACAAAGCCTGAGAGCTTGTGCTTGATGGCATTACCATCACCCAGCATCACTATGATTCATCATGAGGACACACTGCAATAACTTACACTGATACAAACCAACAGTATTGATGTAGCAAATCATCCAAGTCACTGCTGAGTTATAAATCCTCTTTTTCTTTGTCCCTCCCTCTGCCCAGCTGCAGCTACTTGGTCAAAAAGGTGGAGAAGATGTAGGGAATTGGTTGCTATTCTGTTATGTCTCAAAGGAGTAAGACGAGACAACCTTCTCTGAAAATTAGATTGTTTTCCAAGGGGTTCTGTGTAAAATAAAACCCACTGAGATGATCCAGTAGCTACAGATGCAGTGGGATCTGCAAGGACTTGGCGAATTGCAGACTCTGGGGTTGCAGTGATGGTCACTCTGTCAGAAGCTGAAGGCCCAGGCAGCCCTTGCCCATTCTCCATAAAATCCTGTCATCCACTGAATGCTGCCCCTTTCTCTTGCTATCTGAAAAAGCAACTAAGCCAATCTCCAGATTTCTTTGCCTTTCATTTCAGGAGTTGTGTGCTCCACCAGTGTGTTCAGGCACGGCATCATGGAATTTAACCCGTTCAAACCAGCACACTAGACCACTGTCTTGGCTTTGTGTGAGCAGCTTGGATTGCTCCTGCTGCCCCAGGAAAGCAGACTGGTGCTGTGGGGGGACCATGGCACGGCCTTCCCTTGCCACAACTGCCATGCCCAGCACGTGTCTGCAGGGTACAGCTCCCCATACTCCACTTCTGTGCAAGCAGCAGGTTAAGAGCCCCCGTTAACCGTTACCACTCTGCAGGCTCCCAACCCGTGACCGCGCGCAGCGAGTGCAACAGATGGGAGCATTTTAAGTGCCTCCGCCGTGTGAGAAACCACATCCTCGCTAGGACTTAAAGCCACCTTAAAGCACCTCTGTGCAACCAGGTGGTGGGGAAGAAATGTCCCTCCAGGCTCTGCTGCTTCTGCTCGATGCCATCTGCACCCACCCCCGAGCAGTGACACCAGCTGCCTGGCAGCCGAACACAGCCACCGATCCAAATAGAAACCAAACCGGTGCATATAGTGCCCAACGGGCCATAAAGAGAGAAATGAGGCAGCTCTGCCCGCCCGCCCTTTGCTTGCCTGGGGCTCAAATCCCTCCTCTCTCCACTGATCCGCAATTGCAGCACTCCCACAGTTTCCATTGCCAACATCCTGACCTGTTTCTAACCAACAGGTCCAGGTGTCTGTGCTGAGCCCTGGCTAAGCTACACACCCCTGCAGGCATAAGAGCTCCCGCATTAAACTGCAAGGGAAAACCAGGAAGCAGAGTGACCTTCCATGAGCTCCAGTTGGTAGAGCCAGGGGAAAAAAATAGTTAAAAAACATTCCAAGCATAATAAATTTCTTCCTGCTCCCCACGCCACCTTCTTTTCTTTTGTCCATCCCTCTTAAATCATTGGGTTTTCTTTTTTTGGGAACACAAAAAAAAGTCAACAGTCAGGAAACTTTGTGATCTGCAATTATTACACCTTGGAAGGTTCCACCTCTGCCTCTCTTTTCTCGTCTCCCTCTCCCTGTACACCCCCCCCCAATTCAGCCCTGTAACTTACCATGTGGAAGATCCCTAGAGCAACTGTTGCTGTCTTGATGTTGAAGCAGCAACATCTGGGGGGCTCAGTGGTCGCTTGGGCAGTCATTTTCTGATCCCTCCGTGTTGCTGTGAGTTAATGAGGTTGAATTTGCAGCAGCCGCCTCACTGAAAGGCGAAGTGAGCAGCTCAACTTCCTTCCTGGTGTATAAATGTGTTAAGTCATCTACAAAGTCACATGAGGTCTTTGATTTCTCAATAATAAAGAAAGCAAAATTGTGTTGCTTTTCTAACAGATCTTTAACTGCTTGCACATCCCAGATGGCAAATAGAAGCACAAATGCTGCTTCGGGCAGGTGGTGTCCAGCAGATGAGGTATAAGGGGAGAGGAGGGATCTGAAGCAGGGTGCAGCTTTGTCCTACAAAAATCATCAGAAACAAAAGCAGGGGGCCAAGAATTTCACCTCAGACTTGACCCGCTGTTTTTGCAGTGAAGCATCCAAGTTCCGCAGTTTGAAGCAGCTTGTTCCTTGCCAGCAGAGTCACCATTCCTTGGAAGTGCTTCTGGAAGTGGATGCTTAAGCAGCCCTGGACTCCAGGTCCAAAAGGGTGATGGAAATCCAAGGGTCAGGGTTGTTGGCCGAGAGATCTGCAGATTTGCTCCTGGCTCCTGGGATAACTGATGTGATTTATGTTAGTCATCTCCTGCAAAAGAAAAACAAGAGAGGTCTGAGCCTGGTGACTGAGCCACTGTGAAGCACATCAGACTGCCTACCCCTGCTTGAACTTACTACAGTGTGCTCCTTGCTAGATATTTATTACCATTCTCTTTTGTTCTGTTTTGTTTTCTTTTCCTCTTTCCCCATGCTATGGGACAGAAAAGTCATGTTTTAGGCCTGCAGTGAAGCAGATTGACCTGAGCTTCTGGCTTCCTGGGCAAGGTCTGGTACACCACAGCAGGGGACAGCTCTCCAGCAGGTAAATGCAGCTAAATGTAAGGAGACAGAGTTGGGCACATTCAGACTAACTCTTGGGTGACTTATATACCAGCATGCCTGGTTTCAGCATCCCAAATGCACCCACCGAGTTTGTTGGCTTGTGCTTCCCGGAGCGTTCCTAGCCAGTGGATCATCAGGGCCCTACAGTGCTTAGGCAGAGGGTTTTCTTCATTGCTCTTGTGAAACTAAAGGCACAGACTCCACCTCCATGACAGGAAATAGCTCCTCCATAGCCCTCCAAATCTGTACAGAGTGCTACATGTCCAGCTGTGTCATGGGTGTCATGGGAGGTGTGCTGGAAAGCTTCAGTCTGGCTGAGTGGATGTTCCCAAATGCCATGGAAGTTCCACATGATCTGTTTTTAGAGGAAGTCAGGAAGTTTTGGGCAGCCATGGTTGGAAAACTAAGTAGCTGAATGCCCCTGGAGACACTGCATCTGAGACAGGGTCAGCTTATAACTTAAATCACATGGTCCATAAAAGATTGGCTGTGCGTTTTATGCCCAAGGTCCCTGTCCAGAGCCAGGGATCTTGCAGCACAAAGACATTTCAGGGCAGGGCAGGGTTAGTACTGTTGGGGTCTGCTGCATATTCCCATGCTTTTCTTTGGAACCTTGCCAAATCTGACAGTTTATTACTTCAATCCCAGGTTTTGAAGTCACATGGTTGACTCTTTCTTTTTTTCTCCCCCCTTTAAGGATGCCTCTGTGTTTTTCAGCCTTGCATTTGTGGGAAACTGTTCACAAACAAGGGCTAAGTGCAGCTGAACAGAAGAAGAAAAATGAAAGGATTCTCATTGGTTTTTTTCCCCTGTTTGGTGATTAAACCATTCTAGCCAATCTCATAACAAGCTGGAGGAGAAGATGGGCTCATATATTCTTCAAAAACCAGATGACAGCGGTAAGCTTCTGCCCTGTAGTTGGCAGGAGGCTGAAAGCAGCCCTGGTGTACCCCAGGAGACCAGCTCTGAGGCAGAGCTCACACTTCAGTGGATCACTTGTGCTCTCCACCATCCACTGGTTCAAGAGAAAAGCTCAAATGCAAAAAAAAAAAAAAAAAGACACAAAATCCCTCCTCCCAGGGCTGCATGGTCAGTTTGGTGTGGTTTATTTCAGTCCAAGTCCATGGCTTCAACTCGAGTCGAAAATTTCCTTGTAAACCCCGTTGAGCCCACACTGCTGAGGCCATAGTAATGACTGCTCACCAAGACTGGGAAGATCTACTTTCCTTTGACACAGCTTCCCATCTGGTGGCCTCAGCAGGTTCTGCAGACGTGGACAGGCATCATTATCCCTTTTCTGCAGATGGGAAACTGAGAAATGTGAGCAGGAGTGCCCTGATTCACAGAATCACAGAATCACAGAACGTTTGGGATTGGAAAGGACCTTGAAATATTGAGTCCAACCCTCCTGCCAGAGCAGGATCACCTAGAGCAGGTTACATAGGAACACCTCCAGGTGGGTTTGGAATGTGTCCGGAGAAGGAGACTCCACAACCTCTCTGGGCAGCCTGGGCCAGGCTCTGTCACCTTCACCATGAAAAAGTTTCTCCTTCTGTTTCCATGGAACCTCCCATGTTCCAGCTTGCACCTCTTACCCCTTGTCCTATCACTGGAGGTCACTGAGCAGAGCCTGGCTCCAGCCTCCTGACACTCACCCTTTACATATTTATAACCATTAATGAGGTCACCCCTCAGTTTCCTCTTCTCCAAGCTCAAGAGCCCCAGCTCCCTCAGCCTTTCCTCAGCAGGGAGATGTTCCACTCCATCACCTCTGTGGCTCTGCGCTGGACTTTTTCAAGCAGTTCCCTGTCCTTCTTGAACTGAGGGGCCCAGAAGTGGACACAATATTCCAGATGAGGTCTCAGCAGGGCACAGTAGAAGGGGAGGAGAACCTCTCTTCACCTACTAACCCCACCCCTTCTAATCCACCCCAGGATGCCATTAGCCTTCTTGGCCACAAGGGCCCATTGCTGGCTCCTGGTCACCCTGCTGCCCACCAGGACCCCCAGGTCCCTTTCCCCTACGCTGGTCTCCAACAGGTCAGTCCCTAACCTATACTGGTAACTGGGGTTAAGGCCACACCACTGGCCAGAAGAGAGCTGAGAAGGTAACTGGTGCCTGTGGATTCACAGGCTGCTCAATTTATGAGGAGAGACCTAATTACAAGGAAAATATGAAAATTACAGAGGCTGAAGTTACAGCATTGGCAAAAGATGGCATCACTGTGAGTTATATTTCTGCAATCTACTCAAAACTTGCCTGGCTTCTGAATAGCTCCAGATTTCAGGGATACATTTTTTATGCAGACTAAATTTGAAGTATGTTTGGTCTCACTCCTCCCCAGTATGAGTTTTTTACAGATTCCACCTCTTTCTAGGATGGGAAATAAAGTCACTTCTACAGAGTATAGTTATGGTTCTCCTGTTACAAGAGAGACCTCCTGCAGCCTCCTGCCTTTACTTGCAAAGGCAAATCTGTGGCAGCAATTGGAAAATGCTCCTTCCACGTCATTTTTGTTTATTTACAAAAGTAAAGTTTTTGTCATGCAGTATCACAGCACTGAAGGATTTGGCCTGAAGCCCCCACAGTGCGATCTCCTGTTTGTTTTAAAGCCAAAACTTTCTATCAGTCTTTCTTTACATATTCCTTTGCTTGAAGTGTCCTTGCGGTAGGGTTGTGGTTTGGGGTCTGGGGTTTTGTGTTTGTTTTTTTAAACAAAACAGAAGAATAGCCACGTCTCCTGGAAACACTTTCTGATCTCAACACTGTTGGTGGGTCTTTGTCGCTGTAAATCCCGAGAGTGGAGAGATGCAGCAACACACGAATTCAGCAAGAGCAGGCAAAAGAAGCAACTTT